>CAEGAD010019579.1:0-12698 GCA_903067055.1 Poeciliopsis paucimaculata
ACTCCCGCCGGTTTGTTGCCTGTGTTTTTTCGGGTTTCCCTCGTTTTCTTCCCGGTTTTTTTTTTTATTTTTTTTTTTTTTTTTTTTTTTTTTTTGTCCTTACATCCTCTTCCTTACATCCTGCTAAGTCAACAGGAGATGACTTAGCAGGTGTCTAACCTACTCTGCATCTGAGATAAAAATTTTTTTAAAAAACATCCACAGAGCCACTTTGAGTTTGGAAATGAAATGTCAGGCCTGGAATCCAGTTAGCGCCTTTATCAAGATGCAGTCTCACTGTTTAGACAGATGAGCTGGTGTGACTAGCACGTCTAGGAAATGCAATAAAGAAAAGCTCTCTTTTGGTTTTTGAAATTTAAGGACCATTGCTGTATTTGATTCAGTTAAATTGGTTTAGCTAATTGCCATCTTACTGTGAACTGAATTACAAGAGTGACAGGGTCTTTGTCCTTGAAAGTCTTACCAGTGAGCTGTTTAGCTAGTGCTTATCAGACTGTACTACTGAGTAGACTTGGGCAGGTATGAGATGCCACACTTTCAAAGTATCACTGTATAGTCACAAAGATTTAAAAAATGTGAAACTGAATCTAAATGCATCTGTTTAAAACTATATTTCAGCACTTATCCCTTCTCCACATTGGATGCTTACTCTTACAGTTGGAATAATGTTATTTTAATAATGCCATTTGGATTTTGACACAAAGCTTAAGTAATAATTGAATAATTCAGTAGTAGTTTTCAAGTAAACTTGCTTGTTTTGGAAAATGGAGTGAGCAGAATTGTTCTCTTGCTCATTACTGTATAACATTGGATGTATGTTACGGGCTCCTTTAGTTTCCACACTGTTCATGCCTGCCCATGTTTTTTGCAACTATGAAAATTCACAAACAACCAAATTAGTCTTTCTTGTAAGTGAGTGAAAACTGTAACTGCTTTCTGTCATGAAGCTGACCAGAAGGTTCACAGTAACAAGTGTGGGAGGGGCTCTCCTGGGTCTTTATGCTCCATTCAGCTTGAGAAACCTTTGGTGACTCTGTCACTTTCTTTAGTACCAATATTATTACTCCATAATAGTATTATTATATTACTCCATACTACTATGGAGTAATATTTTGTAGCTTTTGAAAAAGTGAAGTCTGAGTTATATTATTTCTTAATGTTGAACTTTTTTTTCTCAGTGAGAAAAAAACTCACTGTAAACCAAATACAAAAAGATTACATTTTTGTAAACTATTCGGTTTGAGATTATGCTGCTGGAACTGGTTGCTGTGAAATATGGAGGACACGTGTACTGAAATATGTTTTGCATTGAGTCCTTTAGACAGTACATCATTTCCCTGCAACTCATGCAGTGACGACATGGCAGAGGCTTACAATTTAAGGACACTTAGATAAAAGCCATGTATATATTCAGTAAATGATAAAATATTTTAACTCAAAATTTCTAGTCAGTTACTAGTTGACCATATAATTCACTCTATTTGTGGGCATCACTGCGTAAGATGAATTTAGAAAAATCTATATCATGTAGCCAGAATGACATTTGTGTAAACACCCAAGTTTCTGTTGTACATCTTGCCGTCTTTGGGGCAGAGCCAGTCTTCGTTTTCAGTAGCACCTCCACTAAGCCTGACTGTACATGAGGGGAATGGTGGCATGACCTGCGGTTTCTCAAAAAGGGGATTCAGAGTTTATTTGGGAATTTTCCTCTTAAGATGGCGACACTGATAGGGCTTTTGAGTTAAACTAACATATGGAGCAAATTGAGGGGTCTCTTGATTTGATTTAGCTTCTCTCTGTCATTACTCATGTGGGGTAGAGATGTTTATGTAGGGTGGTGACTTGTAGAGGAAAATAGAGCGAGTGGAGGACATGGGTGTTCTGTGTTTGTGTTTGTTGATTCAAGTGGATTCGCATGTTTATTTCCAAGTTTTGACAGTGTTAATAGTGAAATTTAAATAATATTTTTCAATTTAAAAAAATAGAAACAACATATGTGTTGCTGTAGATTGTTGCACTTTGACAAATACATCACAAACATGTATGCAGTAAATATTTAAACACACACATATTAGAATAAAAGTACCGGCTAAGCAATGTAGTGCTAGTTTTTGCTTATGAGAGGAATTTTGTACTGTGTGACAGAAGTCAGGTTATCAGTTCCTTCACTTTTCTTGTGGTCAGTGGTTTACAGTAGGTTTTTTTTATTTTATTTAAAACACAAAAGAAAAGAAAATCAGAAATAGGACAGAATTTGATTTTTTTTTTTTTTCACACTCTTCTGTCCTGGGAAGTCTCAGGACAGCTGAGGCTCTTTGGTTACGTCCCAATTGGAAGATTGGGGTGAATCATCTTCTCAGCCACAAGTTTGTAAATCCAAAAGTAACAAAGTACCTCTTAAATTAGATGAAAATAAGATCTGGATATATATCTTACATAAACATGAAGTATCAAAATGTTAATATCTCTTCACTTTGTGTGCCTGTAATCAGATCTGAACATGAGCTGCATCTTTCCATGAGTCACTGGCATTCTGTAAGAAAGAGCTCCGCTTCTGCTCATTTTCTCATGGTGTGACTGTTCCACCAACCACATCTCCAGTGTACCCAAATGTCATTGCTAGAAAATGACTAAAGCTGACTTTATTATAAGGTTTACTTTATAGGCTTAACTTTTGAATAACAGGGAA
The DNA here is from genome assembly GCA_903067055.1 of Poeciliopsis paucimaculata. Taxonomy (NCBI): domain Eukaryota; kingdom Metazoa; phylum Chordata; class Actinopteri; order Cyprinodontiformes; family Poeciliidae; genus Poeciliopsis; species Poeciliopsis paucimaculata. Next base: position 2,690 of record CAEGAD010019579.1, read on the forward strand.
AATGTTTTTCCCTGTTAAAGGCCGTCAAAGGAAACTTTTTTTAAGTCAAGTTATTAGGCAATAGATGATACTGGAGTTACAGTATGATTGCATATCCATCCATCCATCCATCCATCCATCCATCCATCCATCCATCCATCCATCCATCCATCCATCCATCAAATTAATAACAATACAGTAAAACAGAATACTAAACAGAACAAAATAATAATAATAATGGTAGAAGCTAATTTATTGCTTTTTTATCTAAGTGGGAATTTTTTTATTTTTTTTTTTCATCTTAAGACATAGACACAATGCTGGTACATAAATAATGAATTCATACCCCCGTACACAGATTGACAGGCATTTAGTGCTAAATGCCTTGCGCAGAGGCACAGTTAGGGAGAAAGCTTAGCACCTTTTGGATTGAACTACAGGTGCCCTCTTAAAACAAAACAAAACAAAAAAAGAAGCTATTCGTTGTAACGTCTTGAAAACCTTATCGGAACCTGTCTACATTCTCTGATTGAGACATTTTGGTCTGAATTAATGAGTGTTATGTGTAAATATGAAAAAGAAACACACTGCATTGCACAGCCATGCACTGTTTGCATTGTGCTGCAAGCCTTATAATGTCACATGGTTTCATAACAGTTTCTTTTCCATCTCACCTTCGCACACACACGCACGCACACATGCCTGCATACACCCCTTCTGAGATACACACAAACAAGATAGCATGCATAGACTCATAAACACTCCCAGTGACAGTCAAATTGAGCACCAGTTCATTTCTAGATCACTCTGGCACAATATGCACTTTATGTAAATAATGGTTTAAAAATCCCATGGAACCAGTGGATGACATATAGGCATTTTGGACGTGACACTAAAGGTCTGTTGTCGAGTTTTGCATCCACTTTTTCTGTAAGGGTGTTTTATATTTTGAAGGATCTTTAGTCTTTTCTTTAAGCGTTTCAAATTTTTGTTTGCATGTTCATTCTGAGCCGAGTGTCGCAACAAACATCTTATTATGGCTTCAAAATGATTGTAAAGATTCTTGATTCTAGTTTGAACACAACTGAGAATCCCCATATTTTCTGCATGGCAGTGGAAGTATCATGCTGTGAAGGTTCTGTTTTCTTAGCAGGGACAGGGAGGCATGTCAAAGTGGATGGGATGATGAATGCAGCTATATTCAGGAAGAAAACCTGCATGAGTTTGCAAAAGGTTCGGGAATTGAATACAAGTGGCGCTTTTCAAATTTTTGTTGTTAAAACAAATGAAAGTGCATCCTCTATTTTCCTCCTACTTCACATTTATGTTGCACTTTGCATTGATCTTGCACAAAATGTCCAAAATGTAAAACATGTCCAAAGAATATTAATACCTTTGCAATCCACTGTAGTTGTTTAATGTGATTTAGACATTTTAATGTAGACGTTTTGCAGTTTAGGTGATTATTACCCTCCCAGCTTCTTGTTAACAAGCCCAACAGCATCTTGGCCATGCAAGTCTGGCTTGTAATACAGGCTGATAAAGCCTAAAACCACACTCCCCTTTTGTCACACTGTGTAAATAAAGAAAAAGCCCTCATGGCAGCCGATGAGCGACTTTATTTTTATCGCCAAAAGCTCTGTTTATTTTGAGTCTCGACATCTGAGGCGACTACAGAGCCTTTCCTCTGGACTCGGTGATGCCTCTGGAGGAACAAAAATGCAAAATAAGGCCTGCGTAGGGTTTTCTTTCCTTCTGGTTTGTTTTCCAATCGCCCTTCAAAATGAAGTGGGGTTTTGGCTGCTTTGCACATGGTCTGCTGGAAGGAATAGACTGAGAAGAAAAAAAGGAATACTACGACTGCAGTGTGCATTTGGTCTTGGTCATAGTTTTGCCTACTGCTTCTGTGCTCAATGCTACAAAAGTTAAAAGTGGAGGTTTTCCTGGCAAGTGGTCATTGTGGCTGGATCTTTATTTTTGTTTTGGGCTACCATCACAAAACAAATTTTTAGCAACATCTATTCCACTAATGCATTATTATTTTAAATTGGAGCTGATAGAATACCAAATTCCAATTTGGCATGGAACCACTTGTTAATACAGTGATTAGGAATAGGATTCTGATCATTATTGACAAATTTAGTCTCCAAGCACACGCTAAGCTGCTTTGCTAAGAGCCAAATATCTGGCATCCAGTCTTCAAGACCAATAAATGTGTCAGCTGAGCTCCGTCTAATAAATCTATGACCGTGTTAGGCAACAACGCTGTTCCAGAATGCACCCTGCATCTTGTAGTTGCTCTGTTTTTAATTGTGATTTGTGTCTGAGAGCTTCACTTGGCGCTGTTGTGCTTGTAAATTATTTCTCCTCTCAATTTGTTAAAGCGTTACACCACTTACCCTCCTGTTGCGCTAAGCAACGGGATGAAACATTTTCTCATAATTGAGTCAAGGAGATCCTTCGGTGACCCCGGGGTCAGGGGCGGTTGGCTATTCCGAGCAGAAGCCAATACGGTCCGAGCACCGAAGAGGAACCAAAACTCAATAAGCGCGGCAATGAGGGGTTGGAGGGAGTTCAAGGGTGCGCTCGTGATGGAGGCTACGCTGAGCGCTTCAGTGGCTGCTGGAGTTTTGATGCTGTAATGTGAAACGGCTGGCGTGGACGGGGTCTACAATTCCCCTCTTTGTCTGGCCTCCACCGCAGCGTCACCCCTCTCTTCTCTCCTCAGCAGACCCTCTCAGTGGCCAAGCTCATCATCTCAGTCTCTGTCTGTTTCCCCACGACTGCCACTCATTTTGTTGTCTCAATGACTGGTCTCAACTCCCACCCAGTCGAGCATAACCGCTTTAAATTCATATCGTTCTCTTTTCTCACCACCTGATGTCTCGCCTCATAATTTCAGCAGTCCAATGCGTTTTAGCACTCATATCTTTTCTGTATTATCTGTCAAATATTTTGTAAACCGTCTGTGTTTATATTAATGAAACACACAGGCATCCCTGTCTCAAAAACTCTTTCTTCTCCTCTCTTTTCAGTCTCCAGTCGTGTCTGTTGGTTTTGCTAAGTTTCATCCGAACTTGGTGGTAGGAGGAACTTACTCGGGACAGATTGTTCTATGGGACAACCGGAGTCACCGCCGGACCCCAGTGCAGAGGACTCCCCTCTCTGCTGCAGCACACACTGTAAGGCCCTTTTGTCATAACATACTCTTAAAAACAAGAGTGCTAGATCCCACTATGTCTCTAGCTGCGTTTCCATTGATCAGTGGATTCAACAATTGTGCAAACTGGAATTATGAAAATAAATTTTGTTAATACACTAATTTTTTTAAAAAGTCATGTTTTTCAATAAAAAGTCGACATGTTTTTTTTTGGCTGTACCAAAGGTAAGAAGATTGTTGGCGCTGCATATTTTTGTAATGACTGAAGATGTGTGATTCTAATTTTGTTTCTTATTTAATGGAAACACCACAATTGTGAAATTGTGTGTTTTTTTTGTTGTTGTTTTTTTTTGTTTTTTTTTTTTACATCAGCAGAATATTAAAGTTTTGTCCACATTTCTTATGGAAATGGATCAGTTCAATCTCAGCCTCCGATCTCAGCAAGGAGAAATACTGCTCAGGATCAGATTTATCAGTTTCTTTCAGACAAGAAAACATTGGTATTAACTAAACATTTACCTGGAAATATCAAGATGTTGATTTGAATATGCTCCCGTACAATGTCGGTTGAAGCAAAATAGACGGTTCAACATTCAGGTGCAAAACTCGATTTTCAAACATGACAAAGAATATTTAGGAAATTATATAAACAAACAACAATAAATGGGAACAAAAAAAGTCAATAGTTTCGAAAGGGTGAGAAAAAAAGCTGAACATACAGCAATAGTTTGTGAAACACAAATTTATTACAAAACAATATTTTGTGAACTTTAAATAATTGCTGTAGACCCAACAAAACCAGATTTATGCAAATACTATTTTTTTCTGAAATGTTGTCTTTTACAAAATATGTTTTCTGACTTTTTTGTATTACAAAATGTTCAGTTTTGTGAATGTCATATTTTGCATTTCAGGGTGAGTGTACAACTTATTGTGAGAGGAAAAAGAAAACACATCAAACAGATTGCTCAGTTTAACTCCAGTGAACTTGCTCACTGTCAACAAATTACCAATGCATGGACACAAGCAGCGAGTCCTTTTATAGTCTTATCTGCAAAAGTCATGTAGGCCCTTACATTGCCACATGCCTTCTGTACTGTAGTCTCGAAGAGATTGCCGCTCTAGTCCTCTCCAGTTAGTGAAGTCTAGCTTACTAGCATGGTGCTGATTGCTGAATGGGCCCTTTGTGCAGCCCAGCAGACAAATCAATTACTGGCCAGTAATGATATAATGGCTTCACACACTCATGGATTTGAACAGCAGCACATGTCTCAAGCGCAAAGGGATTGAAAAGGACCACTGCTCTCTGTCATGCAAGTTGCCTGTCAACCCTCTGTGCTTTTGGTCCTTAAAGTATCTCATTATGTCATGTGTTTCACTGTTTAATTACATAATAGCAATAAGGGTGTTTTAACAAATTTCATATTATTAATAGCAACTTTTAAAGGTTCAGAATACGATTGTGGTTTTGACAGCCTTTTGCAGTTAGGAATTGTCTGAGTATTTAACACACATGATGCCATATTTAAGAACAAGTTTCATATTATTAATACATGTAAAGGTTTAGAAAACAATTGTGGTTTCGACAGCCTTTTCCAGTTTGGAATTGTCTGAATATTTAACAGACAGGATGCCGGATTGAAGAACACTTAAATGCTTCCAGGCAAAAAGATTTTCTGGGATTTTGTTTTGTTTGCTTGATGGATTTGTCAGAGATGTTACTTTAATGAGAACTGTCGTAACTGCAGCACACTGTTTCGCCCCGCGGCTGTGTTTCTGTGCGTTAATTCAACAGCACCCGGTATATTGCGTGAACGTGGTCGGCACCCAGAATGCCAACAACCTGATCACTGTATCTACAGATGGGAGGATGTGTTCGTGGAGTCTCGACATGCTCTCTCAGCCTCAGGTAGTGAAAAATGTCACTTATCAGACACACAGTTCCCACAACCTGGACTTGATGTTAAGACATTTACAGGGAAAAGCTGTTGCATCTCAGTTGTTCTTGGATGTTAAAATGGAGCAAACATGTTATTTTATTTTATTTTATTTTCCCCTAAAAGAATTCTTAATAAATCGATATAAATCATGACTTTATGTGTATTTGAAGGCTTTAAAGTGCATAGCTTACCAAATCCATGACATTCTTGTTTGTAGGAGACCATGGAACTTGTGTACAACAAATCCAAACCTGTGGCGGTGACAGGTATGGCTTTCCCCACGGGGGATGTCAACAACTATGTGGTGGGGAGTGAGGAAGGCACCGTTTATACTGCATCCAGGCATGGCAGGTAGGTGAAATGTTTTGTGTCTTCGCACAGCTCTTAATGCTTCATAAGTTGGCTGATTCCATTAGCAAGTTGTTCCCAAACTCTCTTTGTGTTTGGGAAATTGCTATTCAATTTTTAAAACTAATCAATGTTCGTTGTCTTTTTCTCCAGTAAAGCGGGCATCTGTGAAATGTTCGAGGGCCACCAGGGGCCGGTTACGGGAATCAGCTGTCACAGTGCAGTGGGCACTGTGGACTTCTCCCACCTCTTTATTACATCTTCCTTCGACTGGACCGTCAAACTCTGGAGCACCAAGGTACGCCGTGTGTGAGTCGATGTGTGTGCGTGGGCGCGTGTGTGTGTGACGGAGGGAGAAAATGGCAGAGGGAACAGATGTGTGGGGGGTTGATTGTGGTCTCTGAAAGGTTACTTAGAGGGACTCCTGAGAGAATGAGGGGAGGGAGTTGAGTACATTGGATGAACAACTATTTGAAAATCAGTCTTTCTCTTGCTATTTGTGTGTTGCCATGTGTGGGGGGGTGTGTGTGTGTGTGTGTGTGTTGGAGTAAGCTCTTTGCAATGTGTTGTTGCATATATTGACTGGGTGAGTGTACTGTGAAATTAATCAGCAGAAGCCAGGAACTCTGATGGCTATGACCTGAATTCTTCCTCTCAGACGTTGTTTTGCTCCAAGGCTCAGTGCTGTCCGGAGAAACACTGATATGACACTTTCTCTTAGTAATAGTAGAGCAGGGGCGTTACGTTTTGCTTTATAGATTTTAAACAGATAAGATTCCTAAATGCATGACAAAAGTACCTCTTGTAATTGTTCCTCGAAAGTTACGTTGGTTGTCAGAAGTATCTGCGATCATTCTGACAAATCAACCAACACAAACCCAAACATTTTGTTCTTTATCTTTATCATGCTAAAATTAAGTTAAAAAAGATAGACAAATGTAAAAACTATGATAAATGTAAACCTAGGAATATTACCAAAAAAAAAAAAAAAAAACTAAGAAATTTTATGTAAATGTAAAGTCTCACAAAATCCAGTTTCCTAAAAGATTTAAAGATTTAAATTAGGGTCATTTAAGTGGTACGTATTATATTACATCTGCCAATAAATAACTTTGATATAGTGTTCAGTCCTCCTGAGCCTTTTTACATGTTTGTCACATTACAATACATGTATGTATTATATTAGGAGTTTATGATAGACTGACATGAAGTCAGACACAAAATTATCCATGGCTTTCAAAACTTTTTTTTTGTCAAATAGAACTCGGAAAAAGTGTGGTGTATATTTTACATTCAGGCGCCCTGAGTTAAAAATGTTCTGCAATTACATCTGCAAATCTTTTTTGGTATGTCTCTACCAGCTGAGGATTGAATCCAAATGTACACCATACTTTTCAGATAAAAAAAAGAAAGAAATTGAAAACCACCTTCTGACTTTTTGTTGCTGTATAATTTTAAATCTAAATAGAATATGCAACATGTGTGTATGTGAAAAAAACATGAAGGCTTTGAATGCTTTTGAATAGGGCTGCAAGTCAGGTAGAGTCTACACATGCTTTAGAGATATATACTTAACGTGCATCTTGGTCTTCGTCGCTTGTTATGTTTTTAGCACTTAACCTGACAAATGTGCAGGAGAAATGCTTTGCTTCTGTGTTCACTGATGTGTTTGTCAAAGTCCCCGCAGCCCCCCCAAAAGCTCTGACAGGACGGCGCTGGCGCATTCAGAATCAAGAGGTGCGCGCTCCTCCTCTCGGCGCATTTGAGTGACCTCGTCCACTCAGGGCATTTGCTTTCCCTTCAAACGAACGTGATGAGTTCCATTTGGCAGCATTTCGACGGCAGTGAAATCCAAACAGTCACTGCTGTTGTCGGAGAGAGGCTGGATAAGAGAAAAGTTGGTTAAAACACTGACAGGACATTTTTGTGCTACTGAGACTGAAGTTTTTGTTCTGAGTGATTTTACGTGTCACACAGAATTACTTAGAGAACTAAGAGGAACAAAAGACACTGATTACAGAAGTTAGCAGGAGGAAGTAGACGAGGGATTCTAAGTTAAAATTATTGGTTTAGAAAAGCTGATGTAGACTTTAAAAAAAAGAAAGCGTTAAGAAAATCATCTTTATAAAGGATTGCTGAATATGATAAAACACATAATGAATTTCCCATTATACCTACAACCTGATTCTGGATCATGTTTTACTTTTCATACTTGGCTGCGACAGGCCATAAAGAATTCTGATGAATTCTGGCACAGGTTTGCAAGCAGCCAGTCCATAAAGCTTGAGCAAAGAGCCCTGTGACACATATTAAAACATTTCTGCGGATTTTCATCAGGAGAGTGTGTTATTTTTTCAGGATTTGGGAATTCCCTCTCCTTTGAGGACCACCGCAGGAATGCATGTCTGTCTCTCTTCCAGCATAACCCATGTTTGTGTGTGGGCAGGCACTTACCTGGAGGTGCGAAGGTGTGTGACTACAGACACACCGCATATGTCTCTCATATATCTTAAGAAGGCAGGTTTTGCCGGGGCTGAAATCCCCTAGAGGTCGGCCTTCAATCCTCCGGTCGCTCACGCACACACGCACGCATCCCCCGCTCGCACTCTCACTCGCAGACCGACTGAGAATTGTTTTCGTATTCACTCGCACGTTTGCCCTCACCGTTCAAAAAGGCCGTTGTACAGAAGCCTGCTAATGTTTTTACTCTCAGCGGTGCAAATATTGTGGTTAGCGAGACTGTCCTGCGCCGGGCCAGAGTTTGAAGATGTCGCGACAGCTGGGAGTGGGTTTATGATTGTGCACAACTTGAACCGTCTTGCTCTCTTGACCCCAAACCCAGCGTCTACTAAGTGATTGGATGAAGTATAATAATTCCACTTCTGCTCTCTGAAGAAGTTAATTAAAGGCCTGCATCACTGTTAGTTCAGGTGATTGTTGAAGAGTGTGGATCGAGTCTGGAGCTGAGCATCAGAAGGTGTCTGTGGAAATAAGATTATAGCGGGGGTCTGTCCCGGTGTGCTCTCACATGAAGAATTGTAATTAGATGAAAGTGTGTCAGTACGGCCATAAAACCTGGAATTAGCTTAAACCTTAATAGACACGGTTAATCTGGGTAACAATAATGAAAAGGAAGAGCGTCTCCATTATGTTGTACAACAGATGCAAGAAACAGAGGAGCAGACGCAATCTTCAACTCTTGTTAAGATAAACTTTTACATCCAACAAGATGCACTGCTTCCCATCATGCTCACCATTTCAGTTTTTAGCCAGTGGAAGAAAATTTAGTCAGGAAAAATAAAAATCGGACACTGTTTGGGAATGCTTTTGCAAACATAATTGATCCTTTTTAAATTTGACAGTGTAAAAACAGCATTTAGTGAAGCTGAAGGCTTTTTAGACGAGGATCATTCTTCTGGTAAATGCAATAGAAACACAGGGGGCCTAATAATGGTCCCAGAAAACTGTACAGTTTGCTGGAAAAGGTTGCTGTAATAAAAACGTGTGTTAAGTTGCTTCTTATTTACCTGTAAATAGTTGATACTGAAATTTCCTCTCAGTACCGCCAAAGGCAGTCCACTCTGGTACCACATTTTGTGAGCCGTGACTCGTAGGAGCTAATAGGACAGAAGTAATTTTAGGTGAGCTGCTGCTCACTTTTTGGACTGAAGTCGAAGTCTCAGTTGTATTTTTATTTTTTTTTATGCCAGTGTGTTTTGATCAGTGTTTTTTCTACTAATGTTGTTGTTTTCTTTAGTACTCATCTCGTCAACTTCCTAAAATTATGGCCTATATCAATTTTTGCCTAAAGTGATTTTGACAAAAAAATAAAATCACCACATCTTTTTTGGGGGGAAAAAACCCACTTCGGTCGTTATTTTAGGAAGATGACAAAATAGTTTATGTCTTGCACAATTCAAAATTAATGTTTTTTGCAGATTGGTCTTGCAGAGTTCTGATAACAGAGTTCAGGTCCTCCAGTATTACTTTATTGCACTCTATTAAGGTATGGTTCTTTTGCTCAGACGTGCAAGAAGCTTCGTAGCCTACCATCACTGGAAAGATAATGACAAGCAGGTTCTTTCTGTGTGGCGCCACTCGGATTAAACTATGTTTTGAGATGAGTCTTGAAACTTTTCACAATCTTAGGAGATGGTGGAAATGGCCAAAACAGAAGCTTAAGCCTGAATCAGTTCTGTTGATTTTATGTAAGCCATGTATAATTTTGAGTTTATATCCAAAGTGACAGATTTTAAAGCCAATTAAAAAGAAAAGGGTAACTGCTGGAAGATAAGCTGTGATAAAAGATGACGAGTAAAGGATGAGGACAATGAGCGAATTATATGTCGAGAACTTTACACCGTGTTCCAAATTATTATGCAAGTGATATTTTCTCAGATTTTCTAAAATGGTCAATGAAAATGATGGTCAGTATAATTTTCAAGTCATGAACTATTACAGTATAAATCAAATTTATTGAACAAAGCTCCCCATTAGAACAGTATTTTTTTCAAAAATAAAAAACTCAAAATGCACTGTTCCAAATTATTATGCACAGCAGATTCTCTAAACATTTTATGGA
>CAEGAD010019590.1:0-29553 GCA_903067055.1 Poeciliopsis paucimaculata
TATGTGTTAAAGTTTTTGTGTTATAAAAAAAAAAACCCCCCAAGGGAAAAATCTTTTTAAACCGGGGGCAACGTGTCTTTTTTTGGGGTTTTTTTTTTTTTTTTTTTTTTTTTTTTTTTTTTTTTTTAACAGAGGTGTTTGTGGCTGAATGGGGGTTGCCAAGGATTTTTCTGAATGCAGTTTTCCAGCAGCTCATTGAAATCCCCACAGGAGAGGAGAGCGAAGGAGTTTTAAAGCTGCAGGGAAAAGACACAGAGCAACAGTAAAGGGATTTATGATAGGGATAGTTTGGTGAAGTGACAAGAAACGATAAGTGCAATGCCGGGAGCCCCAACAAGAACAGCCCCCCTCCTCCATCTCCTCGACCCCAACCGAGGGATCTAATTGGAGACTGGAAAAAAGGATTAAACCTCACACAGACCCCACAAAGGCCAGCATTAATGTGCACCAGTACAGTGCCAACATCCTCCAGCAGCCTTCTCCATACACGCACGCACACCCACACAACTTTTTTTCTGCAGCCACAGTGTGGCTCTTTCTCTCTTCTCAGCAGATACTCTCCCTACTAAACCCTTCCTGTCCTTTTTTTTATCACATTCTTAAATTTATGTGCATTCACAAACATGCGTTTGGCCTCTTTCTGCAGAACCATTGTCCATTTTTTCTCTTAAACTCTCTTTAACCAGCCCATTTGGAGGATTTTTACTTGCCTCTGGGTTGCTGCGCTGTTCGTGCCCCTGCAGGTCGTCAACAAGAAGAAAAAGTAGGAGAGCAGCAACGTGGAAGAAGAAAACAGCAGCGGCTCTCACTGCTGTCTCCATGGTGAGGCTGCTGACCTGGCAGTCCCCCTCCCCACCCCCATCTCAGCTTTGACATGCTAAAATATAAAGAACGAGAAGGTGGACTGCTAGAGGGGAACTCTCTTCAGATGTGGCATGTTTGGACTCAGCTGCAGAGCGGCTTGTCTTTGAGACGATCACCAACTCAGTGGGTTGATGATTTCTCCCATGTCTGGAGCTGCCTGTCGCATTTTTTTTTTGCAGATTGAAGTCACTCCTATGTTCAACTTTCTCTCTCTCTGCTTCACTCCTTCCTTCAGTCACTCTTCAGTGAGTCAGGACCCTCCTCCCCCTTCTGCTGTCAGTATGTGCTGATATCTTCCCCATTCACTCACTACTGAGCACAATCTATGAGTGACTGGGTTAAAGAACATGGACGCAGAGTTGAGACAAACTGAAAGGCAGCAGCAAGTTATTAGAAAATAAAAACGGGGCTACAGATGAAAAAGTTGTGTCCTAGCTTTGTTGGCCGGGTTGAGGCAGGGGGGAGGCAAGGATTTTAGGGGGAGGGGTGGTTAGAGGAGACAGAGGGGAACATGCTGGCTCACTCTTGAAGTGTCAGACTCTACAGCAGGGCTCTGGAAAAACAAGAGTGAGAGCCGCAGCTTGTCTGGAGCCTGTTCAGCCATGTGGGGAATGGATGTAAAATGAGGCACCACTCGTTTATGTTTGGGACTCTCTGAGCTGTTTGGATGAAGGTTTTTTCTTTCACATCAAAAGTCATGGATTCTGACTCAGACTCTCCTTTCAACTACTCCTGGCCTTCATTTCCCAGGATGAGGATATGCCGGAAAACAGGAAAAAAAGGTAACAGGATGTCAGTTTATTTAAAAACTATTACATTTAAACGTAAAGATAAAAACGTTCTTGAATATTTTTTGTGACATTTTCAAATACCTACAGTGGAACAGGCATAGGACATTCTCACAGCATGACATCCTCGACCAAAAATACAACAGCTTCACAATATTTAGAAGCTGACAAATATAGAAAACAAAAACATACAGCATGATGTAACTGGTTTAATTTAAAACAGAAAAGTGACAACAATTTCTACTACTGCAAAAAGAATATGCTAATCATTCTTGGTATAATAATCTTACCTATACTATTTATTTATCGTTCATTAAACCTTTGTTACTTTAATACATGTGATGATTAATGCTCCTTCAGTTTACAAGCCATGAGTGCTCATGTTTTGTTTAGTCCAAGAGATATGATTTAAAGTATTTGAAGAGTGTCTTAGTAACACAAACATATCTGTCAATGAGGACGTTATGTGAAGTGGTATGAAAGGATAAACTCAGACCAAGGAGAACTGAAAGAAGTCCAGAATCAACTGCGATAATGTAAAGTGATGCTGTTTTAGTACTATGAAGTGAACAATCAATAGTAAAAGTCGTCTATCTGGGCTGGCATCTTTAAAAATCAATACCATGCTATTTTCTGTTGGGCTCTTTTTAGAGTAAAAAGTTGACATTAGTCTGTCAATCAGTCAACGCATCTGCCTGAGTAGGCAGCTTGCAGATGGTTGTACAACAGACATGCTGATCAGGGCTTGCTAAGTGTAGTTTTAAAACGACAATAACACAGACTACATTTAGTTTTTACACCATGAAAAGGATTGTTAAACTCCAAATTTTGCTTTCTTGTAATAGAGGCAACAGTGTGGAGACTTCTCTTATCCATTTTATTGGCAGTTTGCAGCAGAAAAAGTAAGGAAGAGGATCACCCAGAAGAAACTTGAGTCTTATTAAAATGACTCCAAATAGTAGGAACAATATTTTTGTAAATCATAGTGGTTTTGACAAAATAACATTTTGTCAAAACCACTTTAAACATTTTTTTGTTTAAAAAGCGTTTTAGACTTAGGTTATTTTCTTCCTTTATGCTAAAGATGACAGCTGAGTGCCCTCTTGGCAGTTATATCTTTCACCGTTCACTGCGGAACAATAAAGTTAAAATTAGAACTGTTCCCATTACGCATTGTTGCTCTCAGGCATTCTACACTGCAGCGGCGGCTCAGTCAAACTTAGATTGCCGCATCTTTTCCAGTGATGTAACCTGATCTCTGACAGCATGTTGGGGAATGTCAGATGTCCGCTCAAAGGCTGATGAAGCGCTCTGTAGCGTTCATCAACCTCAGGCTGCACTGTTTCGTGGAAGAAGCCTAAAGTGGTGCTTTTATAGCACAGTGCCAAAGAAAAGCTTGGTCCTGTGTGTCTTCCTGCATTTTACTTTTACGAAAATCCAGTTTCCTTCAGGCGTCTATTGAAAGTAACAGTTTACATTCAGACGTTTGCTACCAAAATTCACGTGTGTGCTTTAACTGAAGGTTTCCTTCAGGGAGAATCATGGGAAACCTAACATAGGAGCTTAAAATAGTCCAAATTTACACTATTGTGGTTTTAAAGCTTATGACTTGTATGCAAGTGGCTGTGTTTGTTGGAAGGAAAAAGAGACGCAGGGGAAGATCCTGTTACTGCCACGGCTGTGTCATGGCTTACCTCCAGTGCTCTTTTCTTCAACTTTCTCTATAAACCCTCTGGAAGATTATCTGTGTCACGGTGATGCTTACTGACATTTGCAAATATTTTACGCTCTCTCTACACAAACATTTAAATCTCACAAGAGGATGCAACATTTACAGAGATTTTTATTTTTCAACATATGAAAAGTGAATTGTGATTTCAGGTGTGCACAGCTGCATGACTGTTTCTTTACTGTGAGAAGTGATCGCTGCCCAGTCCGGCTCGCTGACTTGATCTCTTCATGCGTTCATATGTAAACACGACGAGTATGTGATGCTTGGACCAGGAAGTTCGACCGCAGGTGTCATAACTCAGAGCCATTTTTGTGGATATTGGTGAGCAACTTTTTAATGGTTTAAATGTCCTTTAAAACAAAGCTGAAAAATTATACTTCAACATTTGTTATGAATCCTTTCGACTTTGATTATTATTTTATTCTCAGCCGTCTTCAGAGTGACTGCTGGTTTAGATAGGTGTTTAAAAAGAAACTTACATCATAAGAAATGTTTCAACATGAGCAAATTATTCGTTAGCTCTCAAAAGAAATTGCTCCAAATGTTTATACTGATAATAATTATATTTATCTGGAATTTTTGGTTTCAGCATAAACACTTTAGCTGGAGAGAAACCTTGAGAAAGTGTTTTTGTGTCAAAGCACACTCCGTCTCTTTCTCCCTGGGGTGTGCAGGAGTTGAAGGGTCACTCTCTGCATGTTTAACTGCCCTGGTCTGGAAACCTGACTGTGACTGCTGTCTTTGTCTGTGCAGACCTACATGCTCTTTTTTTCATGGTGCTGCTACTGTATAGAGTTTGCTCTCATTTATCCTGACTATCGCATCCCTCCACATACGTTAAACACGCTGCATTTATTAGGGTGTTTGGTAAGCATTGAAGAATCACCTACCAATTTTCAGGTTTTGTAAAGCTTTGATGTGCTGGTTTAGATTTTTTTGGAGGAACTACGATTATTACTGTGCAATATATTTCTTTGTATAATTTCTGTTGTTTGAGTTATTATTGAAGCAGATCACCGTATGTTTGTGAGAGAGCAGTTACTGTAAAAAAGGGTTTTACTTTTTCAAAACAAAGACTAGGCATGTTTTATTTGTTTAACTGGCTTTATTATTGGTTATTTCAAGGTAGATATGAACAAATTATCTGGGATTAAATAAAGCACAGTCAACTGTGCACACATACACATTATGTAAGGACAATTTAAAGAGACCAAATAACCTAACAGTCTTGTTTTTGAGTTGTGGGAGGAAGCTGGAGTACCCAGAAAGAACTTCCTTTAGGGACAATATGCAAACTTCTTGCAACCAGCTACTTCACCACGCAGCAGCCATTTTAACCATTCACACACAAAACATATTCACAAATAGATAATTCACTAAATGTTTAACACAGTTTTTGTGAGAAACAAGCCATGAGAAATTATCAATAGTTTGGTAATTTAACTTTTCCTGTATTGTGAATGCAGGAGGCCATATTGGAAAGTGAACCCAGAGCTGCTTGGCAAGTTTCTAGTTTCTCAGTTTTTTGAAGAACTGACTTCATGAAGTTTTTCTGACTTTTAAATTAAATTTTCAAATCCTCAGTGACAACCTCACCCTTCAGCCAGCATCATGATTCTGCACTGTCAATGGATAAGAATGCGTTCCCCTATTTTTTGTGTTATTTTTGTGGCATATAAACAAGCTAAAAAAGATTAAGTCCTGTTATAAATTTGCTGATGCATCTGTTTTTTAAACAATAGGTTTTATAAGACTACACTATTAAAAAAAATCACCTGTGCATCAGTTATTGGCACCCCCAAAAAAGTTTTTATAAAGAAGTATCAAGTAAAATTTACTTTTTTGATATTTATATCATATGTTGCTCCCTCATCAAAAACATACTTGGAATGTTGCTTTGATTCTTTCATGCATCATTGAATCTCTAGTGACAGGAGAATATATAGTACTGCTCTTTTAAGACAACCAGATTGTAAGACTGCTTTGTCTCAAAGTTTTTAGGATTCAACTGAATTAAACTTAAGTATATTTAATAATTGTTAAGCATCTTTGACATTGGTGCCAATCGTTGTGGAGAGTTGTACCTTCTATGAGAACAACAACAAAACAAATATAGAGGGATATTGTGCACTACTATTAAAACTCTTGTGTAGTTTTAGAACTGTTAAACCTGTGAGCAGGTTTATGTTACCTATAAAGTTAGATAGTCCTCTATGTTGTTGAGAATATAAAGCCTTTGCTTCATGTGTTATTTCACCGATTAACTGATGCTAAACACAGATCTCGCTGCCTGACAGTAATGTTCACTGAGTCACTGTTTATAGGTCAGAGGTGTGTGAGTAATTGAGTCCATGGCAGCCAGCTGTGGCTTTGGATCGGGCCCAGAACCTGAAATATTTAGCCCGTCTGTCAAGTTCATGACATGGGTTTATATGAAATGGTATCTACTTTCAGACAGCAGTCTGACCCCCATCCAGGCTATAACCACCCCCTGTGAATTAAATTGCTGGACTCGTTCTAATCCGATGATATGTAGCAGCGTGCCTGATGTGATTTTGTGCAGATATTTCTGATGTGGTTTCACATTTCAAACCGAGTAGAAGCTTGTTGGACCCAAAGGATTTAAGAAAGTAGCTGCAACGGTTTGTTGTCTGTTTGAAGGGTATGTCAGGACTTCGGAGAATGAGGAACGATGTCGGGTAATCTCTGTATGCACTCGGCTGTTTCAACTAGAGTTAATTCATTTAGATTTAATGTGGATGTGACGGGAATCATCTGGCGTCCTCATCAGTGTCCGTTTGACTCCCTGTTGCCTCTCAGATTTATGCGACTTGCCGCCCACAGGAAGCACAGCCAATTGTGGGTCTGATTTATTCTCTGTTTCAGATGCTGAACCTCTCTTCTTCTGCTCACTTTAATAGTTGCGATGGATTTGTTTTAAAGAACACTGCAGAGTTTTGATTTTAAACAATGCTGGAAGAGAAGTGGCAGAAGCAACTCTACCAAAAGTATTTTTTCCCCCCCCACCCCTGTTGTAATTGGAGGCGAGTTTTAAAGGTCGTAAAATGAGTGTTATAAAAATAATTAACATTTACCTAAGCTCATGAGCGACCCTCCTCTGTCTAGTTTCAAACAAACTGCTAATTTGATCATTGTTTTTACATACAGTAATTTTTTATATTACTGCATTATATTATATTGCAGTAATATATTAAATATTGTATATTTAATATAATAAAAAATACCTTGTAGTCCCTCCTATAAAAAAAATAAACCATCAAAAACCAAAACCAAACCAAAATAAATTTAAAAAATGCAGCAGATTTTCACTTTAACTGTCTTCTCTGTTTTTCAAATTGCTGTGTTTGCTGTGTTTGATTCCTGAGAATCAAACTCTGCATGAGATTTGAACTGGACAAGACTTCAGTCTTACTAACAACCTTTATACCTTTATACCCAGTTATACAGACACCAACTGGAGCTTTAATCTTCACATTTCTTCTGGTGAAAAGGTGATCACCCAGAGACTTTCTCAGACTGTGTGGGCTATTAATGTCTTTTAAATTTGTTGTAATTTCTTAATAATGACTTTAGACATGTCTCTCACACTGGACTCTGTTGCAAATGACCTAAATATATCACACCCTCGTCATCTTGATTTGTTGCTGTTGAACTGCTGTCATTACACTTGTGGTTTTTCAAAGAAATGCACTTCATTCAGAAAATAAATATTCTGACTCACTACATTGCACTCTGAAACATGTTTACAGTTCTGGCTTGACAACAAGATTTTAAATGCTTGTTTAATTTAGCAAATCCTCTGAGTCAGAGTGTAGGCAAAAGAAAAACCTCCAAGTGCACCATTTCGTAAATAATGGGACAAGTTGAAGATTGGTTCTAGAAATAAAGGCTCTTTTTTATGTCTGCTGAAAATATTAGCTGATGATAACCCATTTCCTATTACTTTTCTAGTCTAGTCAATAAAATCCACTGAGGTTTGAGGTTGTTATGTGAGAAAATGTTTGAAATGGAAAGGGATATGATAACATTTGCAAAGCACTGCAATTTAACTTAAATGCACACAACTGTACCATATAGTGAGATTAGGTTTGGAGCTTGAGATCCGTAGGTTAAAAATATATATAAAGCCTGAAAACAGCTAAAATAATCTAATCTTTCTGGAAAGGTAAGAGAGAATCAGGTGTGCAACATGTATTGCAGAGGGGAAGTGGTACTGTGCAAATAGAGCTTAAAAATAGTCTGTAATTCTGTACATGACTATACACAGATGAGCTGTTTACATATGGTTAATCAGGGGAAAGTGACATGTAAAAAGTAAGTTCAGCATGATTTGAAAATAGAAAAAATATACAAGTTGGAGATGAGATAAAGCATTGGTTGACCAAGGAGTGCAGTGATGATATTTAACAAAATTAGACTGTAAACAATGTTTGTTGTAAGAAACAGTGGAAATTTCCTGGAACTTGACTGAAGTTTAAATCAAATTAAAATCAATCATCACAAACATGCTGTAGCTATGAGTTTCAAAATACTTTTTTCCTCTCTTCTTCTTTTTTTTTTTTTTTACTTTCACCCTGAAAACTAAGAAGTCTTTGAAGGCTTTTGATCATTCACATGATATTCATCAGCAGTTTGAGCCTGACTGGTTGTGTTTTAAAATGGACATTCTCAGATTTCTCAGTTTACTTAGCATTTACAGACCTTTAGTTGTGCTTTGTTCAGACAAGTTTGAACAATCGTTAACTATTAATATTTCCTCAGAGACTCATGGGGCTGCAGCCTCTTTACTCAAATGCATATGCTACATTGTAGCCTGATATATATATATTTTTTTAAAAAAGCTGTGTTGCGGAGAAGGTGTGCTTTGTGTAGAGCAACATGCCCAAGGGAGAGGTGTGTGTGTTTTTCCCCTGCTGATCAGCACAGCCAGGCTGCAGCTCACAGTGCCTCCTCTGTGTTGGAAGGGTTCCTCTCAATGCCACTGTGTGCTCGCCAGGAGTTATTTCCACTCAGCCGCTGTATCAAAAAGCAGGGCGAGGAACAAACATATCTACAGATTTCCATCCACAGCAACTTCATGTATGTGCAAAAATACACTGACGCACTCAAACACACTCAAGGAGAGAGAGAGAGAAAGAGAGTCTTGATGCTGAACAATGACATGCATCTGCCCAGGATGTCTATGTCACTTCCCGTGTTTGTGAGCAGTCATTTGGTGTTGCTCTGGAAACCAAATGTAATATTGAAAAATCCCCTCTCCGTGCAGAGAAAAGCCAGTCTATAAGGGAGAGCCAGGCCTCATCCCCGACCCGGGCAGCAGCTGCCAGACTTTCAGCAATGATACACGGCAAAGACCAAGTCTATGCCAACTCCATGCTGGTGGACCAGGTGAGCCACAATCACTTTTTAATCTGAGTGAAAGTTCTTTTAATGTAAAACAAGTCTGCATACAGAAAAGTTTTTTCTTGTCGCTTTTTCCCGTTTCTGCTTCAGGTGGACGGAGCTGACATTAAGTATCGGTCTCCAGGGGATGAGGAGGAGGTCAGCCCTTCATCCTGCTGGGATTCCTTCTCTCCCACTCTAGTTGAATCGGGGAATTGCTCCCAGAATCGTTCCCAATCCTCACCCCATCGCAGGCCAAGGGGAAGTCAGGGCCCAGGCTGGGACAATGGCAGGGAGGCATACTCTTGTGTTTCTCCCCCTTCTCCCTTAGCCTCCTCCCCATCTTTTCCTTCCTCTCCCTTGGCTTCCGCAATTCGTTTGTACGAGGGAGGGCAGAGGCAACAGACGCTGACTGGTCCTTCAGACTCTCCAGCTTTGAAGCACAAAGAGTGCAGCTTGACAGATGCGAGCCGGGGCCTAAGGTATGATTCTGTTTTTGCTGTGGGTTTCATCACTGTGTGATCTTGCTGCAATAAATACTTAAGGCATCACGGTAAGTCAGCTAAGTTTAATGCAGCTGCTTCATTAAACTATTTTGGGCCATTTTCTGCAGCAGTTAGTGAAGATGAAGTACAAAGAAAGAAGTCCTGATACGTTTGAACTGTTGTGTGAGTTTCCTCAGTGAGATTTGACCTCAAGAAATCTCTCAGCAGTCTTTGTGGTGCTCAGATTTGCACACAATGGCCCTCATGACGTTTTCTAGGTCATGAGGGCAGTCTGGCTTAATTTCTCAAAAAACTATGAAGCTTATCAGAAACTAGGATGTTGTCGAACTTGACTTAAGGACCTTCTTAAATTTTTACGTTTACAGGAGGTGACAATCTGATTCTTTATCTTCTAACATGAAACGTATTGAATTTACATTTTGCTTGAATTTTCGTTTTGTTTGAAAAATTTTACTTTTCAAGTTTTAAACAACTTTTTGCTGTTCACACGCTGTCCAATGCATGCTTGAAAATATCAGGACAAGTGGCCAAGTTGAGCACCAAAGTGTCAGGCCTAAGAAAAAAATATCCAACAATGGAACAGCATCTGAAAATCATGTTCAATTTCAAGAAAAAGATAACAATTCAACAAAGGCCTTACACAGTTTCTATAAAATGCATCACCCTTCAGCCGATCATCTAAACTATGGAAGTTTTTTGCTAATACAGATATGTAGAGCTGGTACCTATCTAAACAAAATAAAAATAGAACTATATTATGCTGCATCATGAAAAATGTATTCTTCTGACAAATCACTGTCCATGTTTACACAATGAATGATCACTTTTATTCATTGGAAATTTAGTATTGTATGAACAGGTAACATGATACATAGGTGTAATGTAATAAAATTACATTATATGGTTTAAACGTGAAAGGTATATTGTTACACAGTTCCAGTTTATTTGTGTAGCACATTAAAGCTTTACATCATAAAAACATCATGCAGTCACCAATTGTGAACATTACATTTTGTCAAATGCCGTCATCAGAATCGTCATAAAAACGTCATTTAGCTCCATTTTATTTTGAGTGGGTTGCCACTCTACTCTTATTCTTCAAGCTTTGAAGAATAAGATAATTTCTACAGAAATCAACTTGATCTGACGTAGTTATGAACAAAGGAAGATCTACTATCTGACGTAGATCTGACGTAGATATCAACTACGTAAGACAGTTATCTTCCACTATTTTTTGCCTTTTCTTAGAGATTCTGACAGGAAAATAAGACATGAAGCAATGTTGATGGAAAATTACTAAATCATAATTGAGAATTTTAGCCACAAGTTCCCGGATGGAACTACTTAGTACTTAGGTGCTTTCACATTTACCTTTGTGGGTAAATCCTGAAACTGGATTTCAGGATTTTAGACAAACAATCTATATTTAGAAGCACATCTCCAACTCACTGTCACAAACAGGATTTCACTGTGGCTAAGTTTGAGTGCATTGGCAGAAAAACTGATATTTTCTGCTAGACAAGAGTTGACTTATATATGCAGTAAAATAATTTAATGACACTGAATTACATAAAAGTAAAATGTGATGGTCTGAGTACACAGCCTTGAGGCACTCCTTTCTTAACTAAGACCTAGTTAAGACTTATGTTGAGTTTATAAAATAGGGAAGACACAAGACTTGCACAGCCATAAAAAGTCAGTCAAATCCAGGACTTCAACTACAATTGGAAATTTACCTGTCTGTTCTTTGGATGATGCTGGACAAATTAGTATTTTAGCATTCAGGGTCATAACTGAGCCATGTGTGTTATCTGTTTGTTTTGCATCTCTTTGTGGGTAAATAGCCCCAGTCTAGAGTGTGACAGTGAAGAAGAGGATGTTTTGGGCCACTCCTACCCTTGCTCATCTTCGAAACAGAGGTCCGTCCTGCAGTCCAGCTCTGGAGAAGAAAGGGACTCTTTTGACACTTCACCTGATTTTAATCGCTCACACTCTGAAACTGCAAAGACGTCCAACAAGGTACATCTCAGTCCATTAGAAGCAGATGAAAACTGGAACTGGATAATTAGAAAAAAACCTTCAATGCCAAACATCTTGGATTCAGTGTTACTATATATTTTTGTAATATTCTCCATCAAATGGATTATACCCTTTTTAAAACTAATTCAAATTTGAACCCTGTTCAGTCATTCCACAAAAAACATCCTCTGTTACAAGTTTTCCAACAAACCCAACCTACCTTGACAGCCATCAGTAGATGAGGTCAGATTATCAATAGCTCAATAATGAGGACTAAAGGTCAGAGATGGGCCTGTTTGCCTGATGTGATTGTGCTGTTCTCCAAATTTCCCTTGTGAACCTTTTGTAACTTGTAACATTTTCATCACATATGTTTTCTTATCCAGGATTCAGAAGATGCTGAGGTTCGTCTGCGCTCCTACTCCTACTCCTCCCCTAAGACGAGGGCATCGCGGCCTCTGCTGAACCGGGACTCAGCTATCAATGATCTGGAAGAAGGTGTGTGAACTTTGGCATCTTTGTCCTGTGATCCCCCACCTCTGTGTTTACAAGCCAACTGAACCTGAAAAATGTGGCCAGTTCAAGTACCATAATGTACAGTTGTGCTTTGGTATGGTGCTGCTGTAGCACAACTAACAATGAGACAGTTCTAGTTTGTGATTTACAGTTTTAAACTAAAAGTTTTCAGCATTACGTTCCTGCTTTATTCCATTTAGATGGCACTTTCAGCAGCGGCGGTCGTTCGCTACTTCAGGCTTTATCTCTCTCTAAATCCTTAACACGTCTCAACCAAGTTAGTAAGTATGAGTGCAGGTTGCAACTTAGACATCAACTTGGTTTGTTGGTGAAAGCATTTTACTATTTCTTGACTCATTTCATGTGAAGAGCTGCTCAATTACAAGGTATATTTGAGATTGTTATATTTTTAAGTCTTACTATAAAGAAATCAGAAAAACAGATGAAAAAAAAAAGCCTGTTTTTGTTGTATGATAAACTTTCCAGTAGTTTCCCATTGTTGCCCTAATTGTGCAGTTCTGTATTTGTGGTGGGATTTAATTCTTGGTGGTGAGCATGAGACCACTGTCTCACTGGAGGAACATATTTTCAGATGTCCAGTAATCAAAAGCAGACCTTTTTCCAATCTTCATAATTTTTCCTCCATGAATAACAAAATAATAGTTCTCCAAAAACTAATTCATAACAAAAAGAACCTACAATGGCTGACAAGCAGAAGAATGGAGATTTGGAATAACACTCATCTCCCGTTGATCATCTGATGGATGGAGGAATTGTTTCTGGTCTGAGGCTTCTGTTATGTTTCCCTTTGGTCACGTTTTGTTTTCCTCTTGGCTTTTTATTTTTCCATCTTCACTGTCATCTGGTTTTTCGCGGAAAAGGTTGTGTTTGTTCTTGCTCTATTGGGTTTTGCTGGATTCAGCCTTTTTATGTGAGCTCTGTTTTTGCCTCTAACTAAATAATAATGAGACCTGGTGGGGGTTTCCAATTCTGTCAGCTGATCTTTCTGTGATTCTGTGGCATCTAATAAAGTGCTATGAAAAAAAAATAAAAATTTGCCCGCTTACAGATTTCTTCTGCTTTTCGTATTGGTCACACTTAAAAGATATCTCTACTTACACTTTTAAAAAATGGGTTTTCAAGCTGTGATTTTGTTCATTAGTGGGAGAAGCATATTTTTTTTAACAAAGCAAAAACAGAATAAATCTGATGGCGGAAAAACACTTTTTTCACTGCTTTGTATCTTCAAATGCAATGATTTATATTTCTAACTTCTTTGTTTCCTTGCTACAGAACAGAGAGCCTTCAACCTGACTGAAACGACGAGAGAAAAGAGGTAAACCAGCACGACACTTCCTGACCATCAGGTCTGTTGAACTGTGTGTGCTCTCATTCAGACCTACGTCCCTTTTTTTAGTCATCAGCAGTGAACAGCAGATAGAGATTGGCTTAGATGGAGGCCGCATGTGTACACATGTGTGGGAGGTTTTGTGTTTGTATCTCTCTGGTTTTGAACTACCCAGAGTCTTAGTGTGCAGGATATGACATGCTTCCTGTAGCCAGGCTGGGTTGGAGAGTATTCTCTGGTTGCAACCTCAAAATAACCCAGAGTAAACAGCAAAACCCTCGGCCTTCTTGGATGTCAAGAAACATCAGGAAACATCAGTACCACATTAGTGGTTCTGAATTTATTGTGTGTGCATACTGTAGTGTTTATGTTGGGTGGTGATTTAAACAGCTGTTCTGAAGTAACATTTGCTTTTAATTCTTTCCATTCATGTAACATATTTCATTCATATGCCATTGTTCATCTTCATCTTACTGACTTCACCATTTGTTAAAAAAACATTTACTGCTTTAACATAGGAAACATCAGGGCATTATAATATTAGGAATATAATGATACATAAAACTCACAAGATGAGACAATACTGAGTTGTACTGAATTTTAATGTTACTTTAAAATAAACTTCAAAGATCAGGCAACCATGACCGCGACTGGCTCGGGTTTGAGATTGCAGTCACTTCAATAGAAAATATTGTGATTTTTAATGTTATGGGATCTTGCATGAAGAAAATTCGCTACACCCCTACGTATTAGACAATTAGAAAATTATATTGGCTACATAGACACTTAAATGGATACACTAATGAACTTTTACTGTCTTGCAGAAACGATTGAGCTTTAAAATGAACAAGAGTTGAAAAGAAAACACACCCTCTTAATTTTACAGCTGGACGTATCAGGGCATAATAAAAATGATTTGGTTGTAAATTTATAAAAAGCTGACCGTGAAGTGTACAAAAACAAAGAACACATTCTGCAGTGTGACTGTTAATTAAACGGAGACAAAGACAAAATAGAAGATAGATTTCCCTTACTTATTAACTGATAATCACCAGTGTGACCATGATTATCTGCAAAATAACATGAATCACAAGACTGCTAGAAATATATTCTTTGATGCCAAAGTCAAGATGTTCAGCCAAAGCCAACAGAATCACGTTTGGCAAAAACCAAACACAGGATATCATCAAAAACACCTCATACCAAACAGGGTTACAGAGGGATGCTGGTCTGGGCATGTTTTTCAGTCATGTCACAATTTTATTTCATGGAGTATTCAAAGTATTCTAGAATTAGTGGTAAGATCTGTCCAGTAGGTGAAGCCTGGCCAAGAACATAAATGTTGTAACTTACATAAAACTGACTGATAGTGGGGAAGAAGTGTTGGCATGAACTGGAAAAACCCTGATTTTGGACATGTCAGAGCCTTTCCAGAAATTTAATGACTGGTTCAAAGAGTTCACATTTGCATTTATCCAGATTGGAGCTCATGGAAGCACGAAAAAGAGTTTCAGCTACAAGATCAGGTGGCGAAGGACAAAGTTTTGAGATGTGTTTGATGTGAAAGAAGACAGACTTGTCTTCTTTCAAAGCAAAGCTCAAAGCAAAGCTCAAAGAGGTTCTGTAAAGAATAGTGCGCCAAAATTCCTATACAACAACATAAAAGTTTGTAGTCACATGGGAAACAACCATTTCTAATTATTGCTACTAAATGTTGTCCTACATGCTGCATAATCATTGGATGTACCTCATTTTTAAGTACAGATACTCCATTAAAAGTTTATTCAGTTAATAATGAAAATCTGGAATCAGTTGTGTGTCTTTGCACACTTGATTAGTCTTAAAAACTAACAAAGATCAGATTTTTCTATGTGGCCTGATTTGAAAAACACTTGAACTGCTGTACATTCCTTTTTATTATGACTTTATGCCCTGTTAGTGCTTCTCTGGTTGTAATTTGGTTCCACTAAAACTCTATTAAACCCTTTAGTAACAAATGTCCGTTACATAGTTTCTTTAAACCTTAATCCCAGACACCACCAACAAGATTAATTTTCCATTTTCAGTTTCCTACCTAAGAAGATATGAAGCCTTTCTGAGGTGTTTTATATCCACACAGGATTCTGGGTTTCCGTAAGCGGGCCCAGTCAGCAGAGGAGGAGAGCACGACATCACTCCAACATCTCACGCTTACAGAGTTCCTCAAAGAGTATGTCTCCTTAAAAAAATGGGCTCACAGACATGCACGTGTGGTATATCTCATTCTGTCCCTGCTGTAGCACCAATCTCCAGCCCATCTTTTAAACACACAGATTTTTATACTTTTGCATTTGTATTTGGCTGTGCAGGAATGTGCAGTAGTTTTGTCTAATATAGGCAAAGGTAGCTTCTCATTGCATGTTTCTTTCCTATCTTTCTGTCATTGTTTCTTTTAACCTAGGAGGCCTGTGGTAACCAATATTAGTTGTTGTAAACTAGATGACAAATTAATAACTGGAGTTTGCCAAGGTGGATCTATAAATAGCAACCACTTGAGTCCATAGTGACTTCCAAGCATGCCAAGCATGTTATTAAGAGTAATAATCTGTAGACCAGGGGTCCAGGAAGACTGTCTGGACATTCTTTCATTTCAGCATGACATCATTTTTCCTGATTAGTCATTCTTTACCGGTCTGTTAAAGTACTAAAATAATTGCTCATTTCAGAGCAAAAGAGATGCATGTTAGATTTTAGTGCTGAGGTAATTCTGAAACCATGTAAGAGTGAGTTCCCTTTGAATATATCATGCAGGATTGAGGATGAAGAGTGGGATAAATACATAATCCCATCTAAGGTTGAGTCGGAGAAGTACAAAGTGAGCCGGACCTTCAGCTTCCTAAAGAGCAGGATGTCCAGTACCCGAAGCAAAACCAAGGTGAGTCGATGCTGAGGGACTTTGTTCCAAAGGGAAAATAAAATTCCTACTGGATGAGATTTTGCTGGCATGTCTTTAAAATGTGACTGAAAAATCCATGCAGTTGACCTTTCTAATTAAAAAGTCAGCCCTGAAAGGCCTCTGGAAGTAGTGCACTAAAACTTTTAACAGCCCTCAGAAAAGCCCGGTCAGAATTCCTGCACTGGGGGGCCCATTGTCTGATAGTTGTGCCTTTATTTGGAAAGGGAGAAGTTTCCTCTCTTCAGGACTTTGCAGAGGACATAGTAAAAAATATTCACTTACATAACATGGAGCACCCCCTTCTACTTCCCCCTTCCAGCCCCAACTTATTTTTCTCCAAAAAAGCCTGAAGAACTAAAAACACGTTCTGCTGTAATCCCGTGAACACATGTTTGTATGTGCTTGAAGGCATGTTTTCCTCACACAATACACTGGGACAGCAAAAAAAAAACAAACACACGCTCTCGGACTTCCTTGCAAAGTCTGGGAAGAAAATAAATATGGCCCCATCAAACACATACAGAGAGAAATCCCTCTAATGCCCCCCGAGGATAAAGCACTCTAACATCAGCTGTCCCCGTAGACCTTAGCAAAGTAAACAGAAAAGCGCACTCATGTGCCTCTTTATCTCAGCTAGCCTCACTCCAGCAGGTGTCTTGCACCAAACTGAGGGCTGCTATGTGCTACATCTTTGGTGGTTTACATAAAAATGTGGCTTTAAGTACAGTACACGTCAGCCAAAGGAGTAAAATCCAAGTATTTATGACCTCTTTTGTTTCAGGTAAAAGGGAAAGAGACGAAGGAGGGGAAAGAGAAGCTGGGAGCGTCTAATGGGCACCAGTTCGTTCCCGTGTCTCCGTCTGCTCCTTCTCTCTGTGTGGCCTGTGATAAGCCTGTTTCTGGGAAAGAGTCGTTGCAGTGCGCCAGTGAGTATTTAATGCCAGAACTGGTGTTGGATAATGTCCTGTAGTGGTTTGAGTGTTTGATGATTGTTGAAATTACTTTGCACATGCTGCCATGATGTGACTAAGTATGTTTCATGACAGAAGAATACCAACATCACTGGAAACAGAATCCATATATGTGATACTTCAGTTTGTTTAATTTATGAAATTAACTGGGATTTCCTCTGCCTTAATCTGTAGACTGCTCTCTGAACGTCCATAAAACCTGTCGGGAATCTGTTGCAGCCTGTGGAAAGGTAATCGCTCATTATTCATTTTTAATGCCTTGTTATAATCAAATTAATAACAAAAACAAAAAAGTAAAGACTCACTTAAGCTTGGAAGTTATGAGTAGACTGCTTTTTGGAAAATTTCGACATAAATCGAAACTATGTGAGTTTAGATTTAGATCAATTGGAGCTGAGTTTTACCGAGATCCTTTAGAAGTGAAACAAACCCACAGATCACAGATACTCCGATAAACCTAACAGAGAGGAAGAAGTGCTTTCCTATAAATGAATTAATCTGTTTCATATTAGATCAACCTGGAGTTTCTGCTGCCAAAATGATCAGTCTTTGTTTCATCTGACCAACTCAGTAAAGTTCCAGTACGGATTAGCAAACTACATGTTTTATTTTTTTGATGGTAGGAAAGAAGATCTTGTTTCTTGACATTAATCGTAAACAGCTACTGGGGCCTAAATAGTGTGTAATGGTCTGGTCTTTCTTATTTTGAAGTGTTTTTCAGTAACATTTAAAGAGGTTTGTCCTTTCCGACACACAAAAAAGCAATAGTTGTTAGATTATGTGTTTTTCACTTGCACGTTTTTGCAGGCCAACATATACACAATAGGTTTCTCACAACGGAGTTGGGAACTTATCACATTAAACACTATTGAGCCTCAGCAAACACAAATGACCTTTTAACCCCATGAATTGCACAAACATAGAGGTGACACACTTAAAAAAAATAGATGTGTTGTGTTTTTCTTACAGTCACCTTGTTCTTATGTAAATATTGACTGTGTGTGCATTTTATGAACAAAATCACTTATTTTATGGCTGCTCGTGTTAATATAATTATCTTTGTTCCCCAGAAACTGCAGGAGAGGAATCTAGTGCTAATAAAAAGCAAGACTATGTCTCTCCCACAGAGTGAGTATCCCCGCCCCCACCCAAGTAACTCAGGATCAAAAGTCCTTCTTTAGTTTGTATTTATTTAGTTTTCACCTGTCCTCCCTCATCTCACAGTTCAGTAAACCTCTGCCCTTCACCCCCCAGTCTGTCCAGTTAAACTTCAATCCACCTCAGTTGGGGGTGAAGCCTGGATTGTCTTTATGTGTGTTTTTGTGCTCACCTTTTTCTTATGCTATTGGGAAACTTAGGTTGCTCATGATTTGAAGTAATCAAAACAAAATTAACAGTTAAGAAAATTAAATCCATTACATTATTAATGTCATCTACTGCAGTTCTTTAAAAAGTTAAAGCTTCTCAAAGTATATATACAAGTATTTCACATGTCTTTGGTATGATAACCCTGAGAAGTACAGCAAAGATTTAAAATAAACATATCTAACATCATCTTGCTTCTTTCAGTTAGAACAGAAAATCAACAATTGTTACTATTATAGTACTGCAATCAATAACAGTTTTTGCTATTTTCAAAGTGGCGCATAAATTCAAGTTAAAAACTTAAAGCACAACTACTAACTTTAGTTGACATTTTCAAGCACTTACTGTGCAACATATTTTGTTTATGTCCACCTTTTAGATTATTTTTCAGAAGTATAACAACCTAAAACCAGAGAAAAGTTAAAAGTTAAAAAATACTGTACATAATTTTAAAATCAAGAAGACAAATGAGCATCAGAGTGAGTTGAACAGCTTTGTTTTAATTTGAGAATGAAAGTGGAAAAGAGCTAACTTCCTGTCGGCAGCTCTGGAGGACAACAATAAAAACCAGATGCTTCTACTGGAACGATCCCACAAAATATTAGACTATCTACTGGTCACTATCAGAAATCTTTGAGTAATCAGAGGAACTACCAAGACAACTATAATTTGATCATCCTAAAACAGCACAAGAGGGTTTGTGTGATTTAACTCTACAGTGTGTCTGCTTCTGCTCAGATCATTTTTTTAGAAGGTCTTTTACTGGTGGAGTTGCAGTAGAAGGGATTCCAGAGGGCAAAGTGGCTGGAAGCTCTGGCCCTCATGATAACCACACACTGACAAGAAACATGATATGTAGATCAAGTGATAACACAGTGTTGCTTGGAGTAATAGATGAGAGAAAGCTATTAAAGCTAAGCAGAAAGAAATATGTTGAAGATATTATCTTGATAATGTGTGCCTGAAAGAAGCCGAGTTTAGTCAAGAATAACAATTAGTTCTTTATGTTTCATTCCTCTGCATTTTGTGCCAACAAGGACTTCTGTTACTTTTAAGTTTTAAAAAACTGGTAAAAGTTGCAAAGGGAGCTGGGAGGTTAAAAAATACACTGTATTTACAGAAGGTGTGAACAAGGGTAAAAAGGTAAAACACAAAGGAGATGGACTCAAGGACAAGATGTGACTAAAAAGGAGCTGGACTTAAATTTTGATTCAATTGAGTTAAACAAAAGAGACATGTTCAGTTTTGTGTCAATGCCAACGATGATGGTTAATCTGATGATAAGGATATTATGTGAATAGATCAGCAACAATAAGAATGACCAGCCAATTTTGTCTTTCTTGTAAGCACCTAAATGTAGGAGGGGACTTACTGTCAGCTGGCTGGCTGGCAGTTCTTAGCAAAATCTTGTGGCAGACGCAATGGAGCAGAAAAAACTCTTTGTCATTATTTGGCATGTCATTTAAAATACTTTAAACCACAGAAACGGTATTACTAAAACATCAACAGTTTAAAAACACTTTTAATATAAAATCCAGATACAAATAACTTGCCAACTCCAACTCCACACTGAGTCTGGTTCCTGTTTATCTTCCAGGTTTTGCTAAGGAAAGTTCTCCTGCTTCTCTTTTCTCTTCCACCGCCTGCTCTTCCCCATCATCTTCAGCTCCAACAATGACCAAAGAGAAAAGGGAAACAGTCGTTTCTTTCTCCAAAAGCCAATCAATCTCTATAGACAGCAGGTAGGGCAGCAGTAAATTATTTGCCAAAGTACTCATTTACCTATGCAATTACACGATTATTTTAATATTACTACTATTATCGCTATTGACAATGTTATTATTATTATTATTATTATTCTTATTCTTCTTCTTCTTATTATTATTATTATTATTATTATTACTTTAGACTGCACTAAAATGCTATGAATAATAAGTGGTGCAACCAAGCTTTTTAGGAAATGTCTGAATCTCTGACATAAACACTGAATGATTGCATTAAATATTTATCAATCAACATCACGCTCATGTGGCTGAAGCTATCGTTGAAGTTATTGTTGTTTTCAACAAGGACGTCCAGCCCTGATTTTTATTTTATTTTTTTTTTTACATTGTTTCCCTGTAGAGGCTGGAGTGAAACAGCAGGGGTGGACAGTGAATGCAACATGGCAGCTTGCACTAACAGCTCTCCTCCTGAAGAAGGAATACCTGTCACAACAACTCCCCATTTCACCGACCTACCTATCAGCACAAAGGGTGAGTGACAGAGAGCAGCAGGATTTTGGGCAACCATCAATTAAAAGTGACTCTTTGTCTTAATGCTGTATATACAGATACTGTTGATGCTCCTCTGCTGAGTGACCTGTCAGCGGACCTGCTGGGGCTCGAGGCAGAGTCGTGGAGTATTGCTGTGTCTCCAGACTTTTGTAGACAACATGACAGACGCACAATCAAACGACAAGATGTTATTTATGGTGAGGTTTTTCTGTCTTTGATTGTTTCTTGCAGGACATAGCTGTGCAGCTGTACTGCACAAACAAGGAGGCTTTCAAAGTATACAAAAAAAAAAACATTTAAAATGACTCCTGGTTTCTTTGCAACGTTTTGTTTTGTAGACCGGATTCTTGGCTAAGTACTTCTGTGTTTCGTTGTTTTTCTTTCCTGGTTGGGGCCATTTGTGGACCTATTGTTGCCTTTAGTGTTGTGTACTTTTTTTAAAATTTCTTTTCTCTCATATCAAGTAATCCTGGCTCAGTACTTCTGTTTGGAGCTGTGTCTCTTTCCTGGACAGAGTAATTGGCAACACTATTGATGCTAGGAACTCTATCATATGTGTATTATTTGTCACTTATCTATTGAAATCAAGAAACGTGGTAATTCAAAAGACCAAGCATTCCCACAGAAATGCTACAAATATAAAAGCACATGATAAAGTTTCCCAGTTTCACACAGCTATTTTTGAGTAGTTGTGACCAAACTATTATGTAATTATGCTCCATTGGAAAGAGCCTAAAACCAGCCCCCCCCAGTTACTGAACACCATCTTATCCTAAGTATCCAAAGAAAGGCTCGTCTGTCGAACCTGTCCTGACAGTTTTATTCATTCTGTTTCAAAATGTTGCATTAACTTATGTATTAACAGTTGGCTAAAACTGTGAGGAAACTTCCCAAATAAATGAGCCATCTGTGCGTGTAAACCATTAAACGATTGACTCTCAGTGTTCCCTCTCTCTGTGTAGAGCTGATGCAGACGGAGCTGCACCATATTCAAACTCTGACAGTCATGTCAGAGGTTTTCAGGAGAGGTATGCTGGAGGAGCTGCAGCTCGACTCCGACTGCGTGGCCCGGATCTTCCCCTGCTTGGATCCTCTCCTGCTTTTCCACAGAAACCTCTTCAGAGCGCTGCAGGAACGCCGCCAGGCTGCAACACAAACGGACAACTCCCGAAATTACCTCATCCATCGAATTGGAGACGTACTTCTTCAGCAGGTCGGTGGTGGCAGGTTGGCAGTCTGTGATAATCAGAGATTGATGTTAGTGGTCATCATCATCGTCGTCATCTCCTTCAGTTCTCTGATGAGAATGCTGAGACGATGAAGCAGGTGTACGGAGAGTTTTGCAGTCACCACATGGAGGCTGTCAATGTCTTCAAAGAGCTCCAGCAGCAGAACAAAAAGTTTCAAAACTTTGTCAGAGTAAGTTTTCCTTCGACCTTCAAAACGCCTTTGCTTAGCTGAAGATGTTTTACACTCACATTCCCTCTCTCCTGACAGCAACAGAGTAATAACTCTCTGGTCAGACGAAGAGAAGTGCCAGAATTCATCCTGTTGGTCACGCAGCGCATCACAAAGTATCCAGTTCTGCTAGAGAAGATACTGCAGTACACTCAGGGTAATGTATCTTAAAAGATTTAAAATTCATGCATGTTAAATCTTGTTTTTCTATGCAGTACATTGTAAAATGATTCATACTTTTGTCATATTAAAATCAAAAACGTGTATATATTTTTTAGGATTTTATTTGATTGCCAAAGACAAAACAGTGCATACAAGAAAACCTTTTTTTTCTGAAGAATGTGACTTCAATATGTATTTTGCCTTCTTGACTAAAAACATTGTAAAACTACCTATCACTGCAATTACACAAGTCTTTTATGGTATGTCTGTTGTTCTAACTTTGCAGAAAACATTATGCTAACACTGAATGGAGAGTCCACATCAGATTTTAGTCTTCCCATGCTGTCATAAAGTCCAGATTTGCGAAGTTCGTGACTAATTAGCTATGCCCAGTCAGCAGATTCTCCCTCTCTGTAGCTTTAGATCTCGGTAACTCCTCCAGATTTACTAAAGCTCTTTGTGCTGCCAGTTTTAGGTGTGGAACCATATCTTGTTGGGCTTGCAGTACCATACTATTTCTATATTTAAAATACAGTAAGATATTTAAACCTTGGGATATTTCTAGCCTAGCTCTACGTGATCATCCTCATTACATTTGTCGTGTTTGCTGTGTCCCTCGGTTTTTCTGATGCTATTTCTTCACTAATGCTCTCTAACAAACCAGAACAGCTGGATTTATGTAGAAACTAAATTTAATTAGATTAGGTTAAATTTAGGAACTTCGGAATATAGAAAGAATAATTCAGCTGTACACCACACTATTCAGACTCATTAGTAAAAAAGAAAAGTAAAAATACTTAATTTTTTTTTGGTATATTTATGCCCTACTTTGTTCACTTCTGTCACAAAAATATTTTAAAGTTTCAGGTTGTAGTGTAGAAAAACTTGAATAGCTCAAGAAGTATAGATACATTTGTAAGGCAAGATGTTAACTGGCAGCAACAAAGCAAGGATACATTCAGTATATTACATATTTATGGTCACTTCAAGAAATTGTTGTTTTATAAACTTTTCTATGCAAGACAAGATCACAGAAGGCATTCTTGTTTTAGTAATTCGATCAGGACTTATTTCACCGCATCACAGCGAAGCTGCATTGCATTATGAAGTTATTTATTAATTTTGCTGCCACTGCTTCCTCCCCCAGACGGAAGCCAGGAACACTCCAACTTGTCAGATGCCCTGGCTCAGATCCGTGACATCATCACAGCCGTGGATGTGACTGTCGGTAAGTATGAGCGATCTCAGGAGCTGCAGGAAGTGCTCGCCAGGCTGGAAACCAAGAGCTTCGCCAAGCTCAAGAACAGCAAGGTGTTTCGCAAACAGGACCTGCACAGCAAGCACAGAGCGCTGCAGCACAAAGGGCTGCTCTACTGGAAGACTGCCACGGGGCGTCTAAAAGGTGTGAAGATCATCATCTCTGCTGCCAAATTAGATTTTTTTTACTACTTTCTGAATCGCTCATATGAATCTATTTATTTGGTTCCCAGACACTTTAGCTCTTTTGCTCACGGATGTCCTGGTTTTTCTGCAAGAGAAAGACCAGCGCTTCATATTTGCATCTGTGGTAAGGGCAACAACCCAAACAATGCTTTGAAATTGGATACACCTATACTCAAGTTTTCCATCTTGTAACCTTGCCGTTCTGGGCTCTCCCTCAGGACCAGAAGCCTCCAGTTATTCCTCTGCAGAAGCTCATTGTTAGAGAGGTAGCTAATGAGGAGCGAGGAATGTTCCTTATCTCTGCATCCTCCGTGGGGCCAGAGATGTATGAAGTTCACACCATCACAAAAGAGGAGAGGAATGCCTGGATGAGACACATCCGACAGGCTGTGGAGAGGTGTGTATGTGTGTGTGCACGTCAGCAGGGTGTTTGAGTTAAAGTCAGTGTGTGTGTCAAGTTAATGGGTGATAAGTTAATGGGTTACTCACAACCTGCTAATCTACACGGCAGTTGTCCAGAGGAAGAAGAGGAGGAGGAGCGAACTGCAGAGACAGAGGAAGCAAGACAAGCTGCAGAAGTCAGAGTTCAAAAGATTAGCAAGTTCCAGGGTAAAACAAAGTTAAAAATGCACCTATATATTTTAAATCTTTCTTTAAAAAAAAAAAAAAAAATCATAAACAGCAAGTTCTGTTCTCTGTGTTTGTGCAGAAACGTTGCTTGGTCAGGACCAGCAGATCTGCCACAATTTGGAGGAAAAGTTACAGCTGTACGCTGAGCTCACAGACTTAACTCTCCGGTCACCAGAATCTGTCCCACATCGCCATCTGCTGGTGGGACCTGCACAGTACCTCGACATTGAGGCGCCGCGTCAAGCATCATCGCTGCTCACAGCTGCACTGAGAGAAGGTTAGGGTCAGGATCTGTTGTATGGATGTAACCAAGAGATTTCACGACGGGATAAAATATGTTGCAGTGAAGAAAATTTTTTTTTTATCAAGATTTAAGCATTTATTACAAAGGGACCTTCTTTAACACAGCTGCACAACATATTTTTAAAGTTACAGTTTTCTGAACATGTCAACATTTCCATGTTGCAATGTTTTTAAGGTGTTTTTTTTTTCTTATAAATAACAGCTGTATATGATCATAATTTATAGTTGTGCAGTGATGGAAACAAGAGATTATCCTCAGATTTCTTTTTCTCTATTTTAACTTTTGTGTGTGGTCTGTAATATAGTTGCCTGCTTTGCACACAAAAATGTGTTCTTTTTAAAAACTAGCTGCTCAATTTGTGGTTGAACTGCTTGCTGTGGGTTGCAGCAGACAAAATCACATACAGTAGACCAATAAGTAG
Source organism: Poeciliopsis paucimaculata (assembly GCA_903067055.1). Taxonomy (NCBI): domain Eukaryota; kingdom Metazoa; phylum Chordata; class Actinopteri; order Cyprinodontiformes; family Poeciliidae; genus Poeciliopsis; species Poeciliopsis paucimaculata. The sequence goes on from CAEGAD010019590.1 coordinate 25,142, forward strand.
CAGAAGTTGAGTTTAAGCTGAGTCACAAATTCAAACAATGTGATTTGAATTGAAACCACTTTGTAACCAATGCAATGCCCAGTTTGAAACTGGGCATCAAATTGAGAAATTCCTCCCAAAACGTTTTTCTAAAACCATCATTCCAAATGCTGTGGTTTCCCTCATAACACCATATAATTTTTTCTTTAGCTGTTTTTAAAAAAGATTCACAATTTTTATCATGTCGGTTCAATCTTCCAAAATGACCTTGACTTTGCTGTCATAATTTCTGTGTATTAGTGACATATCATTTAAATTTCACATCCTGGCAAAATTAATGTTTTAAATCACTGTTTTATGTCTTTTTCTGTTTTTTTCACAATTTGACTTATAGGTTATGAAAGAAAAACAGTAAAGAACAGGCGACAGCTGTTTTAACTGTTTCTTTATTTTTTTTTTAAATCAATAATTTTTTTTAATTAACTTATTTATTCAAAAAAAAGAAAATAAATATTTTTCCATTAATCTGAACTCAAACACAACCACACAACACTTTGTAGCTCAGGAGAGACACACACATAAAAAAAACAAATAAATAAATCTCTCGCTTTAATTGCTAGGAAGAGCACAAGCTCTGTTTATGTGGGTCCATGAGAAGTGCATATTTTTCTGCATTGCAGAACAATCATCAAAATTTACTGAAGTTTGTTTTCCAGCTGAGAACCTGATCAACATTCTCCAGACCCGTGATGGCGTCCCGGTCCACAGTCAGAACTCTCCTCTCCAGGCCCCAGAGTGCTGCAGCTACAACAGCCACGGCAGCAGCATTCAGGAGTCTCCCTCTGAACGTGAGTCACAGGATAACCCTACAGTTCAGCATTTAATATATATATTTTTAAAATTCCAGAAATCTTAATGGACAATTCTGATTTCTGTATGCATGCAGCGGATTATCTGAGCACGCTCAGTATCAGCTCCAACTCTTTGGGGTCTGACAGCGAGTTAGCAGGCATGGAGAGCGCATCGTGGAGCTCAGCTGTCGAGTTAAGGAAAGGAGATGCAAAAGGAACACTTTTAAAGGTTTGATCTCCTTTCTTTTTTCCCATCAGTAGTTTTCACACATTGACAAATAGAAGTTATTGTTATATATCAATACACTGTGTTTAGGTGGCAGAGAGCGTCCAGAGCCTGACTCAGCTTCTCTACAGTCTGCAGGTAGGGGGAACAATGCAAATCTTTTTCTGCATTTAAAGAAAATCAAAATCATTATGATCGACTGATCAAACTGATGTTTTGATTTGTATTTTTTGGTTATTTTTTGTGTGTATTTTTTTCTGTTTTTGAAATATGTCTGTAAAATAATTTTCTTTTCATGTGAATAGGGGGCAGATATAAGTTTATGCTTCTTTCTGCTCTTTCTCATTCGCAATTACTTTCAGTTGTTACATTAACTATTTCTATTTATTATTGAATGAATGAAATAAATAAAAATGACATGAAATGAACCTTAGCAAAATTATGGTAATACACAGGACAAGGGAATGAATGCGTTATTAATCTTTATTGAATGCTAGCCTAATTCCTTAAAATATAACTTTTAAAATGATTTTTTTTATGTTCATTATAGTAGTTGGTCAGGAAATGGTGGTGGCATTATATATTTTTACTTATATTTTTTCACTAGTTTGTATTCCAATGAGGAAAAACTCTGATGACATTCAGAACATGGTGGTTATGTTACAGTTTGATACAGAGTCTCATGTTTTCAGGCAGCTGTGACCCTCCAGGACAGCTTCTATGAAGTCCAGAAACTTCTTCTTCTAGAGGGAGAAAGACCTCAGCTTCGCAGCATCACCTCCCTCCAAACCAACTCGGTTTGTTCATTTAAATATTTATCTGTAATCAGGGGCGCTGCCAGGAAAATTTAATTGGGCCCTCCCATGCAGCTGCTGTTACTATTTTTATAGTCTATCTGACCCATCAAAAGCGTCACAGTTTTAAAGGCTTGCTTTCTTTGGTCCAATACTGATAGCTAGCACAATATTTACTGCTCATGAATTTTACATGCAACAGTCTGCATACAGTGTGCAAGTAGGTTGCTTAAATGTTTCTATTACTTTTAGCTTACTGAAATGTCTCTCCCCACATAGGCAACACGCAAAACACACATAAAGCAAATCCAGGCTTCTCGAAAAATGCTATGTAGTTGCATTTTATTCAAGCTGCACTATATAACTCTAATAAAAATATGTTTACTCCATATTTGTTAAAGCTGGCACCATATCGTGACAGTTTGTTATGAGACAGATAATCTGTGAAAACAATCGATTTCCTCCACTTGTTCCCTGAGCTGCTATTACTGGCTAAAGAAATGCAACGTTCCGACCAGTCAAAGACCCTGTGGCATGAGGTTGAAAACAGCATTAAGATGCTGATTTGCTTGTTATACCTCCAGGAACAGGAGAAGCAGAGGAGCACTGACAAGATGAAAGAGGAGAAGAAGAGTTTGGAGAGGAAGAGAGAAGATGTGGACGAGGTGCAGAAGCTCCAAGCGAAACTGAAACAAGAGCAGCAGCGCTGGGAAAAAGAATGTGTGGCCAGAGAGAAACAGCAGGTAAGACTCATTTCTGTCTATTTCTTCTTTCACAGCAGTTAAAACAGAACATAAATACTCTTATCATTCTTGTAGTAACATTTTTTTGTTCTCATCTTCAATCTGTAATGTGAAAGTATTCCTACCCCTTTGAATTTTTTAACATTATAGCCACTACATGTATTCTTGGAGGAAGGATATAGTTTTCAAAACAAATCTTCCAAATGTTAGTCTTAATATTGTGCAAAGCATAAGTTTTCAGTTCCCTAAAAATAAAAAGAAGACATCTTGAAACCTTGTATCCATCGAAAAGACACAGACCAATTTGTGTTGGTCTCATCATACATGCATGGATTTCAATGGTTCCAATATGATAAAATCTACTGAAGTTAAAAAGATAGAATGTACTGAAGCGTAGATAAACATACATTTGCCTGTTTGCTTACAGACTGAGCAGGAGAACGTGTTGGAGCAGCGAGAGCAGCAGTGTCAGTCTGAGTCCGAGCGGCTCCGCTGCGAGCGAGAGGAGCTCGACGCCCAGCTGCAGGAGTATCAGCAAAACCTGGACAGGCTGAGGGAGGGCCAGAGGAGTGTGGAGAGGGAGAAGGAGAGGATCGAAGTCCAGCAGAGGCTGCTGCAGAGCTGGAGACATAGCCGCCAGAGCAGCCTGCCCGTCACAATACCACTAGATGGATACAAGGCAAGCAGATCAGAGAGAAGGGGAGGAGGAAATACATTAGGGCAGAAAATGTTGAAGTACAAAAAATTGCTCTTCCCACTATAAACATTTTTCATGTGGTTTTCTGGAGTGAAAACGAGATTTTTGGCAATGATTATTTTTATAATTTCCTTTTTTTGTCTTTTATTCAGGTTAATTCCTCACTAGTTTTATGTTTTGAACCAGATACTTCGTGTTTGCCCATTCAGAGCTTTAGGTTGATACATGTACACATATAACATCTCATTATATTTAAGTGCTATCTTTAATCTACATAATTCACACATAATTGTTTATGGTTCATTGTTCACTGATACTGCAATGAACCCTTTAATTGTGTATCAGTTTTATTACAATTTTATTACATGTACTAACAGAAGTCACAATCACTTAGGATATAAGGAAACTTTATTGCAGTCTTGTTGAGCAGCTTTATGTTTGAAACTATTTTTAAATATTGTGATGAAGATATCTATTGAAGGTATCCCACATTTTCCGAATTCATAACAATTCCACCACTTTTTAAGATATTTAGAATTTCAGACTCTGAATATCCGCCAGTCTGTACAGTGTTAATAGCATGCAGAACTTGCATATATTCTATTTTAAGTTTAATATTCCACTAAATTCTGTTTCCAAGCAGCCCTTTGCAGTCTCACTGCTGGACACATTGAAAATCAGAACTCCATTTATTGTGCAAGTCCAGGTTATATCTTTTGAAAATAACTTTTTGAAATGTTAAAATGATCAAAGAATTTCTCCAGAATCAAATACTTTGCTATAACAAGAAAAAACAAACATTTCTATTTTACCATTACCATATAATATTTTTTGCAAGTCAAGAAAGCTAAAGTAAAATTTTAATCAGGGAAAGCTGCTGAAAATGAATGGTAACGGAATAAAAGGATTAGAGAACTAATGTCTTAGCCAGATCTAGAGAAACTCATCCATTTGTTTATTTTTACAAATCAATCAAACAGCTGCAGCTGATCCAGAACGCTGCTGCTCACATTCTCACTAAAACCAGGAAGATAGAGCACATAAAACCAGTTTTAAAGTCCCTCCACTGGCTCCCTGTAGCTCAAAGAATAGACTTTAAAATACTGTTGTTAGTTTACAAAT
>CAEGAD010019591.1:0-28719 GCA_903067055.1 Poeciliopsis paucimaculata
CTGTCTCACTTTTCGTGTCTTTACAAATCTTCCTAACTTTTAAAAATAAATTATTTTATTAAAAAAAAAAAAAAAAAAAAAAAAAAAAAAAAAAAAAAAAAAAAAAAAAAATCAAACGGCATCAGTTTTTAGAAACACCTACCGGATAAGTGCACATGAGATCCACAAAAGAGCTTCGTTTCCAATTAATGGCCAATAGACGGACCTATTGGTCAAACCACGCGGAGCCTGTGAGGGGCTCTGCGGACACCGCTATGGACTTCCCCAGTGAGTTATGGGCATGTCTTCATACTTTTTCCCCCCTCTGTAGCAACGCTGGCTTTGGTTGTTGGTCTTTTTTCACGCTTTACGCACTGAGGGGGCTGCAATATGGGTTGATGTTTAATCTCTGTGTGTGGTACGAGAAGAAAAAAAAAAAAAAAAAAAGGCGCGTGCTCGCGTTATCTCTGTCTCGTCTCCTCGGGGGAGGTAAATAAAAACCCAAAGCTCCCCCAGTGAGCTGCTCGGTTAATGCTCTGCGCAGCAGGACGGAGCTGCGTGACGCTGCTGGTCGCGTCTTGGACCTTTTGGACGTTTGACCGGTGCCTCAGACGCTGCCTGCCGTGCACACGTCCAATGATCTCACAATGTGTTTGAAAGATGCCGCTGCTTGTCGCGAATGTTGCGGAAAACTTGTAGAGGTAAGAGGGAATGCGCGCAGTTGGCCATGTGGGCATGACCTGTCTGCACCGCAGATTATTTGATCGTCCTTTATTAGCCAGTGGCGCATGAATGAAATCTGTAGATTGTTGTAGTTTCTAGAATCTCGTGTAATTTTTCATTCATATTTTCTAGAATAAATAACTTTATATATTTGAATGAAAATCCTATTTTTTTCTGACAAGTTTATTTAAATATTGTTTTGATAAACTTGGTGGTTAATGGGAGCAAATGGCCCGGCAATAAACTTTTTTGTTTTATGCCTTTTTTCCTGAAAATGTCTGAAGCAATCAGAAAACATGGCAAGTTGACCAATTAGAGGGACACAGTATTGTTTTAATTGACGCATAACTCTTGCGGTATCTTCTGTAATAACTTAGAGGAAAGTCTTGCATTGTATGAAAAAAGCTTGTGACTTGTGAGATTTGTTGGTAAAATGTGAGATTGACAATGCAAAGTGAGCAGAGGGAGCTTTCTGTGATGGTAAAGATATTGGTGTTCAATGTTGCTATTTGTAATAATTCATTGTTATTTCTGAGGAAGCATTGCTTGTAGTGTCAACGGTGTGCAGTGTCATGAAATGTAGTTTTTCTATATGCACACAATTTCCGGTATTTGACAGGAATTATGTTTATGCATTGTGTGATTTGGTTTAATCTTCTTGATAAAACATTCGACTGTTGGTAAACTACATGCTTTTGGGTATTTGACCATTGCAGTATGGTATAATGCAATCAATAGATGACTCAGACAGTATCTGTGTATTTTGAATGATCTCGTTCTGTGGTGTGGTACCAGAATGAAATTAAATATTTGACAACAGGATCACATGAGTCACAATATGGTGTTCGTTTTTGTCCGCCATATTTTCAACATCTTAACACGCTGCTCATTGAATAGTGCATAGATAAAATGGTTTTGGGGCTCTTGGAAAGAACTTCCTAAACAAAGTAAGTTCCTGATCAGTTATGCTGAGGTATAGCATCAACTTGGGATTAAAATAGGATTTCTATCATTGTTTTGAGAGCTGAATTGTTGCATTTGCAAAATGGAGAATTAAGGGAATGGATCATTCTGACCACTGACATTGCTTCAGTACTGCTATCACAAATAAACTTTGCATATAGTCCATGAAAGTGACTCTGTTATCATGTACTTTGTGAGATAAAACCTCACCTTCTTGATCCAAGCAGAAAGGTTGATTATCTGACTGATGCATTGATAAATGCTCGTTAACTTCTTGTTTGTAGCTCAGTGAGACATTAGAAAGATATTTCTTTACACCAAAGTTACAGGCAGGAGGATGGAAGGAAGATGCAAAAGGATTATAAAGATAATAGATAAAATCCTCATTATGTTGAGTAAAAGGAATGAGAATGCGAGACAAGAGCTGGGGAACATGAGGAGACAGTGGCCCACCCAGGAGGATCTTCTTCATCTACGACTTGCAAAGATGCTGTGAAAACTTTGGTCATGCTTCCATGCTTTATTCCTCCCACCACTAATTGCATCAAGATGATTCATCTTAAGAAAATCTATTTGAAGGCACTGATGTTGAAGCTTTGGACGAAATCATTGTGATGTGCAAGTTTTAATTCCGACTTCAGCTGAAGATGTTTTATTTTCAGCAACTTGAAGTTCCCGCAGATGTTGGCCCAGCCTCCTGTAGAGGCATTGAGTATTGATGACCACTGTGTTAATCAGTTTCATTCCCAAGGGAAGTCACCTTAAAAGTTTGCTTCTCAAGCATGACCCAATAGACGGAGAAAGAGGGCCACTCAATGATAAAGCTGATTGTGCAGGTTTCAGCACATACTTCTGTCAGCAATCGGGGCAAGAGGTTATCAGAAGCCGACTGTCGTAAGGGATTCCAGCAGAGCAGGAAATTATGTCGCTCATCTGCTGCCTACTTATTTAAAATTCTGAACCTTAGCATGTTTCTATTCCACAACAGACATGTATTGTAGGTATTGGCTTATGTGCCCTTTGACTCTTTTAACTGCTTTTCCACCCATCGTCAAGCTTAGCAGACATAAGTTAAAATAGCACATATCGGAAATGTAGTTGCACGTGTCGACATGCGTCTTTTCCAGCACATGTGCAACATACCTTCAGGGAAGATTTCCACCATCCAAAGTGCTACTATTTGAAGACTCATTATGCTTATCTGAAAAAGGAACACTGTTTTCAGGCAGCTGATATTGGCACACTAAGCTCTTGGCTTGTAGTCTGGCCACAGTCCTGCAAATTCCACCACCTTGGTGAGAAAGTCTCGACAAAGTGTATGTGTGAATGCATCGATGCATTTGCACGTAGGCAGTGGTGTTGGTGGAAAGGTCACCGATAACCCTCGAGCTGAGTCACGCAACTTAGCACAGTCAGAACACGTGGAAAAGAGGCCAGTCATTAGCCTGCAAAGACAATGCTTCGCATGTAGAAATAGCAATAATTTCATCCTTGGATATTTAGTTAGCAAGAGAGGTAAAGATTTTTATTACAATTTAAAGAATACCTTTAAAACTATTTTTTGGTGCCATGATTGGTCAAAATTAAAATTAATTAAATTAAATTGGTATGGAAGACCATGTCAATCGACAAATCTTTGGAACTTTTAGCAAGTCTGTTGTTTATATGATTGTTTATTTCATTCTTGAGTTGTCGTTTAACAAACTACATTGATTAAAATAACGTAGCTACATTTAACACATTTATTCTGTAGTCTTGGAGCAATTCTGTTGGTGAGAGATGTTAAAGGACACACACCTTCTAAAAAGATTCACCTTTATCTCGATCGTCCACAGAATATTTTTACAAACGTCTTGGGGATCAATACAGTAATTTGGGATGTTTTTGGCAAATGTGGTTTTCACCTGGGAACCTTCCATGTAGGCTAATTTTTCAGCATCACCGTCTAGTTGTTGAATTTTGGTGCTTTAAATGTTGTTGTGAACTTTTTTGTAACGTCTTTGGTGAATCACTGAAGTTCTCTTGCAGTAATTTTGGTCAACCGGCCACGACTGCAAAGCTTCACCGCTGACATTGGCTGTCACTGTGATGTGATTGCCTTAGAAATGGTTTTGTAATCCTTTCCAGACTGATAGGCATCAGACATTGCTTTTCATCTGTTCAGGAATTTCTTTAGATTGTTGCTTTATTTGTTCTTTTAGACTAATTCACATTGTCAGACAAGTTCTCTTCTTAGTGACTTCTTCATTCTACAATGCTGGCAGTAACCAGGACAGTTGATTCATAATTTAACAAGAAGACGATTACCTTTCCACATAAAGTCAGGTTGGTTAAGGGCAATGAAAACCCAATTTGAAAACTACATAGTCAGGTTGTATTGACTGATATTAAAATTTACTTGATGGGCTGATTGGTACAAGAGGATTTGATTGTCTGAAACACTTAGATGCAACAAAGAAAAAGCAAAAACAGGAGTAATATGAGTAGGGAAGCATTTTTTCATAGCCCAATGTAGAACACATATCTAAATTTAAAGTTCAGTTCTTTCCTGTCAGATGCTCAACTTTTCTTTTGACTTGTTGCGGCTTGGAAAAATATCTGTTCTTTTTATGATGCTTTTTGCATCGTATTTATGTTTCTTGCTCCTGTGACTAAGTTCCTTCAGGATGTGGCACGGGGGACCAAGGCTGTGAGCCCACAGGACAGACTTAAATCTTTATCATAAATTCATCAAAATGTGGTCAGACATGTGGATGTTGCAATTTACTTTTATCTTTAGTTAGTTTAAAGAAGCATGTCAGTCTGACTATTGAGCCTGGAGGGAAATGAGATCTAAACAAGGCTCTTCCTCCAGTGTCTTTGTATTTAGGTTTCTGTTCATAATCTAAGGCATCACATGTTTTTTTGAAAAGGAATTGCCATGTCATGCTGAGTCATTCCTTCATGCTGACTTTACAGGTTGCCGCCTTAGAAATTCCCTTCTGGTATGCAACACTTGCATTTCTGGGGGAAATTCTGACACCTACAAAACTCGTTTTGGTTCTGTTTGTGAAAGCCTGCTCCTTCAGCAGCTCTGTCAGTATTGGTAAAAGTATATATATTACTTTTATATAAGTCAAAGTGATGTATGTAGTAGTTACGTATAGTCGATTCTTACTTTGAGCACAGTCACAGTGGTCTCTGTTTTAGGGGATTCTCATTGGAGATTCAAGCTAGCAGCTAATCAAACCATGGTAACAGCATATAAGAATGGGTTAATATGGTCTGTGTATGTTCATAAAATTACTTATTTGAACTAGATTATATAAGAACAGGAAATATTGTCTAGAGAGATGGACACCTTGAAGCAGGGCAATGCAAGCATTTAGCTTTGCAGGACAAATGATCAGACATAAAGTAGTGACTGCAAGTATCGCTTGCAAAAGTTACAAGTCATAAACCTTAATGGGTCGACTTTGTCATAATTTGGCTGGTTTACAAGTTACATAATTTGTAACTTTGCTAAAAAAAGTTACAAGCTAAAAATGTTAGCCTCATGAGCTAACATCTGTGCCAGCTATGTTTCACCAGATAGCTGCCACCGATTTTATGGGATTCTTTGATGGTTATCAGTTACTGTAACTAATAACGTGACATAACATAATCAAATTATCACTTTCCCTTTCTACTTGGTCAGTTTCACTTTCAAGCTCAGGTCTTTGGAGCTTGACAGCTTCAGACAATACCTTAGCTGGTCCTTGGACTGTCTTCTGATGGACAGAAAACCTGAAAACTTTCCACAAATACTTTATTTCCTTTGAGTCCTTGACATTTTTAAAACTTCCTGGGATTCGTCTTTTTGATGTTATCTCTTGTGTTCACCACGTCTACATCCTCTGCCTTCTTGTCGACTTGTTAACTTTGTCAGTTGCAATGATGTTCTGTTGATTACCCATACCGTATTTGTCACTTACATGATTATAGGTCATAGATTTTTGTCTCTCAGGCTAGATTGGCCTCCAACTTCTGCTTCGGGACTTTACTGTAATTTGTTAAGGTATAAAGTTTTGTGGACATTTTCTCTGCATTTTGCAGTTTTAGTTTATGTGCTGGATTGTCACTTGGACATCTTTCCACACCCTACATCCTGGGTCCTTTCTGATGTGAATTGGACTTTTAAGTGTCTGTACTTGTGCTGCCTTAATTAGTGCCTATATAGCAGTGGTCTCAAACTGCATTTCTAGAGGACTAGAATCCTGCAACTTTTATATGAATTTGCTTCGGCACACCTGGCTACAATATGAACTCATTAGCTGAGCTCTGTAGAGCTTGACTTTATGCTAATGAGGCAGTTTCACTTTGTAATTCAACAATGTAGGACAAGAGACACAGACAGGACTCTGGCCCTCAAGGGATGCAGTTTGAGACCACTTCCCTATCGTGCCTATTGGTCCAAACCTCTTGCTTTGTGTGATTTCTTGATGTCAGCCATCATCTTTTTCACTGATATCCTTCCATAATAATTTTCTGCTGTTCCCTTTCTTACATATGGTTTTTAATGCATGAGGCATTCATTTAGTGATTAATCTCTAAGATCTAAATGCAAAATTAAACTCTGCTGTAGCTTATTTCCTACAAGACTGAAAAATGTTGCACAGAAATGTTAATGTGAATTATACACCAGACTGCTTATCACTACCTACCTAAAGCATCAAAGTATACCCAAGTCATCAGACATGGAGCAGAGAGAAAGTGTTTTATGAATGTGTCTTTTTGTAATCGCATGCTATATTGGACAAATGTCTTATGCCGTTCAGAGGTGACCTGAATCATCGTTGATGTTTGCATGTGATCGTTAGTTTTGAAAGCTTCATGGCTGTTTGCGTGTTTGTATGCAGGACTGTTCGCCTTGCTGCTATTAGTGTTGGAGTGGACCCGTCCAGGCCTACCGTCCCCACTAAGGCCAATCTGTGACCTCAGGGTCCTGAACCATTTCATTCAGGAAGCACGAGACACAGAAGTTGCTATGGTGAGAAAAAAAAAAGTATGAATGCAGTAAGACGCAAAGTCAGTGAAAGAGAATTGGTGCACGGCTACTTGCGTTCAGGGCATAAACTCAGTTTAGATACGGTTAAGTAAGATGGCTCTAAAAGAGATGTTTATTTTCTCCTTTCGTAGAAATCATGCAGAGAAGGATGTGGTCTGACAGAGGCTGTCTCTGTTCCCCAAACTACTGTCAACTTTGATGACTGGGAAAAGAAAAGTGTAAGTAACCATTGAGATTAAATTAAGTAAAATCTGTCATGAAAGACTGCAGAACTTTCCCCCTGGCAGCCTGTAGTGTTTATTATGCATACCATAATTCATCCTAGAGGTCATTTTAATGTTTGAGTGTCTTTTTTCCTTTTGGAAAACCCGTGTCTCCAGTTAATTACTTACGGAAGAGCTGATTACTTCCTACATCCTACGATCTTTATCGCCTCCAAAAGACAACTCTAACTTCTTGGCTCTGTTTGTTTTTTGGGAAGGCAATGGAGCAAGCTCAGGAAGTGCAGACCGGATTGTGGCTTTTACAACAGGCCCTCAGCTTACTACGGACATCGATGACGAACTCAGAACTTAACAGCCACATAGACAACGTTATCAGAAACCTGCACAGCATCACCGCTGTTCTACGAAGCCTCAACTTTCAAGTGAGTCTTTGTGCGATTGAAACTTAAAGAGGAATGTATGCTACATTTCTTAAAACCTTTTTTTTTTAAAACTCATAGAATAAAAATATGGGCTGCAGAGTGGTGTAGTTGGTACTCTATGCCACAGCAAAGAGGCAATGGCTTCAGAGCCCAACTCTTTCTTTTGAGGAGTTTGCATCTTTAACGGATAAAGCTAAGGATTTGAACTTCCAAGTAATAAAAACTTTTCCAGCTGGTAAACACATCAATAGATTCATCATTCTTAGTTAGCAGTGTTCTTTAAATTTTACATCCAAAGGGGTATGCTTAACATTAACAAATAGTGACTTTTATCACCTTTACCATCTATTCATAATGAATCTGCGGTGGCCTTTGCTGGCCTGACCTAATAATTATCAATGGAAAGACATTAAGAAGCTTCAGCCTCAATTCCCCTGCTCTTAAAATAACACCTTTTGAAAGAAAAAACAGCTAAAGCCCCTGTTTAAGAACTGAAATACTCTTGCTTACTTTTTGCCTGAAGGGGGGGGGTAACCACTTAATACATAAGGGAGTTGAGCTAGAAAGGAAATACTTTTATTAAAGAAAGCAGACCAGTAGTAAGGTTTTTCTCTAGTGGATCTTTGTCACTGAAGATCTGATGAGCCAGGAAATGCATAGGTCCCAGGGAAGTACTTCTGTCGATTTGAGAATTTGAACTTTGACTGGACCATTGCAACACCTTGATTCTTTTCATTTTTAGTCATTCTGTTGTAGATTTGCTGCAGTGTTTGAGATCATTGTCCTGTTGACACAGTTTGGCGCAAGCTTTGGCTGTCTGACAGAAGGGCTCGTATTTGATGTTAAAATACTTTAGTACATGAACGAGCTGTTTGTTGACTCACTGCCTGCAAGGTGTGCAAGTCATGTAGCTGGAAAGCGAGTCAGTCATCCACCTCCAGTAACATGCACTGTTTGGTTTTCACCAAATCTGATGCTGCACATCATGTCCAAACATAGATGTAATTTTTCCAAATGAAGGTCAAGGAGTAGAAGTCTGCTACAAAATGGCACTGAGTGGTATAGTAATTATTTAGGTTTAAGTATATCAATTCTTAAGGTCCTTAACAATTTGTGGACTGTGAGAAAATAAGTTTGCATTTCACATTTTTATCCTTGACGGATATCTCGGATGCAAGTGTCTTCCAGAGAAAAAACTACAATTTCTATATTTCATACAGGAGAACAAAAATGAGGCTGCACAGTGGAGCAGCTATTAGTGCTATTGCCTTTCATCAGGAAGGTCTTGGGTTTGAAACCTGGCCTGGATAGGGCTTACATGTTCTTCCACAACCAGAGTTCCAAAACGTGTGTTAGGTCAGTTGGTTTTTCTGTGTTGCGGATGTTTGCACATGGTGGTTTGTCCTTAGTGTATCTGAACAACTGGGGTTTTTTCCTCATACAATACATTATTATAATTATATCAATTAGATGTAAATAGTTGTAGAACCCAATAAGCATGGCCCATCATGACCTATTATGTCAATTGATGTAATGAACAAAGTTTTATCAAAAGTTCAAAAGAGGCAATGGATAACTTGAAGGACATCATGAGACATTTTATACGGCATCTTTTTTAAAGATGACGTATGAAACTCTGCCAGCCAGTTTTTAGATTGCTGCAGAAACAATACTGCCTTTGAAAATGACTCTTTGGCCTGAGTAAGCTGAAAGAGTTGTCTGTATTTGGGTTGCATCACGTTTCTTTGTATTCGTTTCCAGGAATATACCCCACCTGCCAGTACAGTGGGACCGGAGGGAACATGGCGGGTGTCCACAGCTGCAGAGCTGCTTCAAGTTCACCTCAATTTCCTGCGGGGCAAAGTACGCCTTCTACTTTTGGACGCACAGGCTTGTCAGCAAGAGGCCAGCTGATCAGGAGACAGGCTCACTCCAAGACAAAAGTACTTTGTGTTTCCAAAGGCAAGTGGAGAAACTTGACTGTGTTAACCTGCGCAATGGCAGCTGGATGCAGCATGGGATGGATCCTCGACTATAAAGAGGAAGCTGGAGGGAAAGGACTGTCCCAGCAAGGCTTTGGACGGACTGGAGACGACTGCGCAATGGAATGTAACTGTGTCTCGTGGACATGTTGAAGCAAGCCTTTACCAAAAAGACACCTTTGGAAAGCTCTGCTCCAATCGCTATTCTACAGGCACGCTCTTGCACTTTTTTAGTGGATGTTAATGTTGTGTGAGTTGAGACTGAACTTTTTGGCGTGTTTGTCTGTTCATACTGGAAAAATAGAGTGAAAAACGCTGGAAATATTGATAGGACTGTTAGGTTGCAAAGAAGCGACATTGGGACTTCACCAACATGCCTTCAACTGTTATTTAACTATGCCTCAGAGATATATTAGTCTTGTCTGTTGGAATTGGTCAGTAAATATTTTTATTGTGTAGAAACTATTTATACAGATTTTCTATTTTTAGGCTACTGTCTTTGTGTAACAGGTTCTTACAGGTTAAAAAAAGCGCGTTATGCTCACTTTTTGTACACTGGAAATTTTGCACACGTGCAAAGACTTACTCTTGATTTGCCATATAAAGCTGCTCTTCCTTTTTTTTTTTTAAAGTTTGTATCTGAGCGTCTGTGTTACACTGCAGGGTTTTCTCTCACAGGCCTGTTGAAGGTATGCAAAGCTGATAGTTGTGGAGTGAGAGCCAGAGGTCACTGCAGTGGGTTACATGGGAACTGTGGACCGTTATCTGTGTTTCAGTTTCTGTCTAACCCCAACACTCATCCTGGCTCCACACGCTGATAGCCAGACTGCCTGGAAAATTTTACAATTAACATCCTGTAGACCCATATTTGCAAACATTTTTCCAGAAACTGACGCTAACACTTGTTTTTACCCCTTTCTCTGTCGTATGTCCTCAAACATGCAATCTTCTAACCCTGGGAATTGTAGGTTTCTCTCTTGAATGGATGCTCAGCTGTTTCACAATAATTAAGTATTCTTCCTTGTTTATTTTCCTGTATTTTTATATGTTGCTGTTCAAATGGAAGGTGTTTTTGAGGATGCATGTCTATTTTCTTTCCTGTTTTTTTGTATTGTTTTGTCCCATCGCTGCAAAATCCACTATTTAAATGCAAAATATTGTTCTTGGATAAAGAGAGGGCAGATGAAAATACGACAACAGGAAGTCTGTTCATTTATCTGTTAGTAGGAGGCCTGCTGCTAAAATCCAAACACCTTACATTGCACACACCGAGTTCATGACGCTTCTGCCTTGAATTGGACGTCTTGCATATATCCTGTTTTTTTTTGTTTTGTTTTTTTTTCTGCCAATGATGTAAAAATAGAATTTGAAGACGTTTCAAACAACTTTTATTTTATTAAACCAAATACAGAATCTTAAGTGGATCAGTTTTGATCATGGTAACAACAGAAACCTGTTTTAAAGGAGAAGCAACAAATAAATTTAGTTCAAGTCTCCCTGACCCTTCACTGAACTCTATAATGTAAACAATGATCATTTAACCAATTAGATTCATTGAAGTTTAGCGGCTGAAAGACTCACTGGAGCTGAACACTGACATCTAGTGGACATTAACAGTAACAGCACTCCAACATTTGAAAGATTCATTTTTCTATGATTTGTTTTAAAGACATGCAAACCAGTGGACAATGAAATACATCAGTAGTTGTACATGTTTACATGTGTTTCCTTTGCTCCTCATCAGGAAACTATAATACATTAAACAAGTAAAGAATAGGAGGATTTTAATGATTCACTTGTAAACACACACATGCCCTCCTGCTCTTAAAACCACAAGTCCAAATGAAAAAGTGTCCAACAAGACCACAAGAGAAATACAACAGATAGTACCTTCAGGTCACTGGGGATCAGGATAGAAAACTTTGATATGAATGGCTGAGTTATTGCGTGTACGCGTCATGGGCTCCCCCGCCTCGTCGGGATCTTCGGGCTCCAGGTCGTCAATGAGCTCCACTGTGGAGGTGTTGGCCGCCAGCTGCAGAGCGCCC
This sequence comes from Poeciliopsis paucimaculata, assembly GCA_903067055.1. NCBI lineage: Eukaryota > Metazoa > Chordata > Actinopteri > Cyprinodontiformes > Poeciliidae > Poeciliopsis > Poeciliopsis paucimaculata. The sequence continues at coordinate 11,368 of CAEGAD010019591.1, forward strand.
TGACTGCTGGCCTGCAGCTGTAGGGCAATGTTGATGGCTCTGTTGATGGCGAGGCCCAACCCGTGGACGCAGATCTCCCTGTGACCGCCTCCGTCCAGCAGCTTCTGACAGCGCGCCAGCTGAGCCCGAAAGTCGGTCTTCATGTTAACGTAGACATCGTTCCGCCTCTTGGGAAGTTTCCGAGGGAGACGCTTCCTCAGGGTGTACTCCACTGGATCCATCTCTACGGCTTGGGAGCTGGACTCCGCGTGGGACGGGTTACTCTGGGAGACGGAGGACATCCCGGGGTTGCGTGGTTCAGTCATGTTTCTGAATGAACAGTGAAGATCTAGAAGATGGTGGCTAACGGAAAGAACATGTGGCAAACTGATTAAAACATAAACCAATTATCAATGAGCAAGTGTACATACAAAACAAATTAGTAAAATTAGCAAAAATAAACCTTGAGTAAGAAGGAAATTAGTAACAGTTGCCAACAGTTGTACCTGCTACAATTTCACATTTGTTACAGGGACACAAAACTGGTTAGTATTTAAGATTTTACAGTAAGCGTAAACTCATTGATAAAATTTGGAGGCAACTATTTTAAGATAAAGTGTAAAATTGAAGCAACTGAAACACCAACGTGCTAACTATTATCCTTTCATTGTCCTTTACCCATACAAATGCAATGGAAGAAAACTGAAAAATACCAGGAGGCATTTTCTTTTTAAATGATCAAACTCCTTCCTGACAGGAAAATGTATCACTTTTAATCCAACATGATCCCTAACTATTGATGACAACAAAAAAGTGAAGAGTGAATATAAAATACAGAAATTTAAATGATCCAATTTTCCTCTGGATCAGAACGTCAAACACTAAACACATCTGTTTTTGTTTTCCAAATTTGTATTAAATGTATAAACTATGAAAGGGGACCAGATGAGAGGAATAAACCCAGTTAAAGGCCAGCTGAGGTTTTTCAAACAGCTAGAATAAATTGACCGGATGGAAATACTGCACACACTTTACCTGTATACATCCGGGAAGCGAAGCATCAAAACCGTGCCACGTTTTGCTTGTTTTTCACCTATCTGACAGTTACATGTTCAGTTATCGGAGGCCTTATATGATCTCTTTAACTGTGTCATTTCTGTTCAGAAAGAAACCAGCGTCCAACTGAAAATACAAAATGTCTCAGTCGAGATGAAGTGACGGCTCAAATGAAATTAAACCACACTGACTCACTACCTAAGCGCTGTGGTTTCTTGTTTCATACCGACAAATTGTCAACAGTAAGAGCATAATTACCGTCAGAGGACAGAATCGAGCTAAAACGTTGCTTTACGCGGCCGCCATCATGTTTTCCTGTACGCAACAGGAAGTGTTCCGTCCTAACCCGGAAGTAGAACTGTTCGGACCGGCGAGTGTTTTTTTATTTTGTCTTTCGACTACATTTTTTAAAATATTGGACTCAGAGACAATATAAATGGCGTCTGACGAGAATATAGATTGGGGTGCCTGTGAAAAGGAGAATATTTGTCAGAAGATGGAGACTTTATTGAAGAATGTTCACACTGAGCTCCCTGATCCACTGACGGACCCTGAGAAACGCTCCCTGGTTAAAGGAGACTATCTGTACTTTCATTACGGCTGTGATGGACAGGATGACAGAGGCTGGGGCTGCGGATACCGAACCATTCAAACCATGGCGTCCTGGATTTACCTGAACAGGTCCCAAGTTCAGAACCAGAACAGAACCGCCCCAAGCCTACCACAGATCCAGCAAGCCTTGGTGACAATGGGGGACAAGCCAGGCTCCTTCTCAGGCTCCAGGGAGTGGATTGGGACATTTGAAGCCTCCCTGGTGCTGGACTACTTCTGTGATGTTCCCTGTAAGGTGGTGCATGTTAGAGGTGGAGAAGCAGAGCTGGAGCAGGTTGCAGTGGAGGAGCTCCATCAACACTTTGAAAAGCATGGTTCTCCTGTCATGATGGGAGGGGACAGGGACAATTCCTCTAAGGGTATATTAGGAGTTTGTACTGGGGACAAAGGGAGCTATTTGCTTGTTGTTGATCCTCACTACTATGGGAGACAACTGGAGAAGACAGAGCTGCAGAAGAGAGGGTGGGTGGCGTGGAAACGAGTCTCATCTCTGGATCAGTCCTCGTTTTATAACCTCTGTTTGCCTCAGACTGCTACGAAGGGAATATGAGACCTCAAGTGCAAATGCCTTGGTATCAATAAACTGATACTGTTCCAGTGGGCAGAATGTTGTAACATGAGTGCCATCTAGTGGTTGAAGTGTGAAAGTATCTGATAAGTCTGTACCAATGAGTTTCTGTCACACATCCACTTCAGACAATTATTTAAGAAGTTAATTTCCTTTTTCAAAATCAAAAGTGTTTGATGTGAATTAATTTACATAATACATTGTAATCATAGGCCACATAACAATCGGCAACATTTTGGGTAGACATTGGATCTTTATTAGAATTGAAATAAATATTGTTGATTTAAAAGTATGACAATTTCTTGTTTTTATGCTGTTCTCAAATATAAAGACTTGTCTTTGACCACTTTTACATATTTATATAATTTATTTGATCAAAGACTTAGGATAAACCAAATATATATATTACTAAGTAAAATAATGGGGCAAAACATCAATTTAAAATTTCTCCAATATGGGATAGAGTTTCTCAAACCGTTAAATTCCAGGTATGTCAATCTCTGACTTATTCTTAAAATGAACTTTTAAATTAATAACATACTTAAAAGCTGTTATTACATCAATCTCCTTAGTTATCTGGCACACAGTCGTTATAGAATATTTGGAAGTTCTTGTCCACATCCATCCTCCCTTTGAGGAACTTCTCCAGGTTCTTCAGGGGAACCTCCACCATCTGGTTGTTGACGCGGTCGTTCAACCCGTATGCTCCAAACACGGGGAACTTGTAGCGCACAAAGTACGGTGCATTCTGGTCAAACTCCGTGCAGCAGTAAGCCGACCACATGTACTCCGGCACGGCCACCCGGTCCATGTTGTTGCGGCGGATCGTGTGTCCGGAGGTGGTGACCCCGGTGATAACGTAGGCTCTTCCTCTGCAGTAGTTATTAAGTCGTTTGCGGATGATGTCCTGGTGTTCGGCCCATGGGCCCAGGTTGAACTCCCTTATCTGAGGAACCACGTTTGTCAAGCTGTAGGTGGAGGCTTTGTCCAGAGGGTCTGCTTGGTGCTCGTCGGGGCTTAGTTGTCCGCGTTCGTACTGAACAACATCGGCGTAATCTTCCAGGACGGCCTGGGTGTCCTCGAAGTTCATGTGCATTCTTGTAGACTGGGGGAAAGGCTCCATGTTGCTGCTACTCTTCTCTGACGCCAACTGTTGATACAAGAAAAATGAAACCACAAACTCAGAAAGATAGATTTGTATATGTGGCATTATTGAGTCTCATTGAGACTTATCGTGTACTCAGTAAGGTAGCTTATCTCAAGATGACCTATGTAATAGTTCTTCATGATCATTAAGGGTCTACAAAATGCAAACGATACCCTGCTAAAGGATCTACATCGACATTTAAACTAAAACTATCTCAAATTTAAGTGCTAAAACAGCATTTTGTGTAAGAATGAATTAAAACTCACCTGAGGCTCAAACATCCAGGGGAAGTCCACCTTCTTCTCTCCGTCTGACTTCTTGAACGTGTATGCAGAGAAGATGGGGATGTGTCTGCGGGGGTCATACACTGTGGCGTAGCGTGGTTTATCTTCATACCTCTGGCAGATCTTCTTAAAGGCGTTGCTCAGATAGCCTCTCGGTGGGGTTCCCATAAACAGGGAGTCCTTGCAGCGCTCTGCATGGTTGAAGTCACTTACTACTCCTGCTTGGACTCCCTGCAGCACCATGGAGGTTAGCACCATCACAACAGCTGTCAGGGAAATGGCACGGTTTGCAGATGTCGCTCTCATCTCTGCAGCTTGTTTTTCTCTGCTCCTGTAGATCTTTGTGATCCTCCTGGTGAATAAGGTTCCAAGTCATCTACGTCTAAAAGGGACAGCCTCAGTTTCAGCTCTATCAAACTCAACATTTCCCTTCCTGGCTCATCTGTGCTTTCAACTGACCTCCCATTTTGAGGTCTTTCCATATATTCAAATTGCCACAAGTGTAGCTGTATTAGTTTAAAGGCAGTGAATGTTATCAGACACTGAGAGCATTTTATCATGCCTCTTTTCCACACTGGTGACATGACATAGTAGCATACATAGAGGTGTAATAATAATGGGTTCAGTCCAGCATTTGCATTTGAGTTGAATTTCATTAGAAACCTAGACAGACTTCTTCCATTTTATGCAGGAATTGAACAGCCATTTGATTAAGCTGGAAATTCTAATAATGCTTTTACAAATTATAGGTTTAACATACTTCTGACTTTACTATTCAGCAGCTTGATGACTTTGCACTTTTAACTAATTTTAAGACCTTCACTCAAATTCTATATAACTCTCTATCAAGAGGTTCAACAAAAATCAATAGATAAAAACAACAACAGCACATAATGTTGATCTATGGATGCCTATGCTTAGACTAGATGTCTGTTTTTAAGGTTAAGTGTAATGAATTTCCAACATTTCAAAGGCTTAATCTTATATCTATAGTTGTAACCTTTTTGATAAGACCTTATTATGCAATATTTCTAGTCTTACATGACCATTGTGATGCATAGAAGATTCATTTTTCTGTACTGTACATCTCTACTGCTGATGGATTAATGATCTAAATGGCATAACAGGAACTTTATGTAGAACCATATTCACATTTGTAAATAAAATAAAACATTTTTCACAATTCTGAAAAAGCCATGTTTACAACCAGGTTTGATTTGAATTTAATTTTAAAATAATGTTTGAAAAACTTTCACATTCATGAAAGATTTAATTAGCACTGAAAAAAGAAAATGTTTCTCAGCTTCTAGCTGTTTTTCTATTTTATGTATTTAATTTTTGATGGTTTATTGTTTATATGCTTCATCGTAGTGTTGTATATTGATCAGAGTTCTGTGCAGCGACTTTGACCAATGTTAGCTGCAGTTGAAAACATTATTTCCTGATCCATTTCCTGATTCAATATTATCAGCATGAATTAGATGAGATCAATAAATCAGCACTCATTGAGCTTTCACAGCCAAACCGTTGACTTTTGCTCTTGAAAGGTAGAAAACGGTTATGGAACTAGCCTTTTTATCAAACTGGTTTTCAAAAGCGAGAGTGCTTTTGAAAACCTGCTGTAATGGAAAAGTGTTTTTCCAATACAAGCTACTGACATCTATTCACACAAATCCACATCCAGTAGGGACAGTTGACAGTGTTTTTTAAACTTCATGTTTGAAAAGAAAGCCTCCAAAGACAGTCTGATTGAACGGTTTATTACAATGTAACGTACCGATGCAGTTACAGAGCGATTGATTGTTAGATAAAATCACAGCAAAAAAAATTCTGAGTTCCTAACATGACAAGAAAATAACCTTTGGAAACAGGGAGACATTCAAACAGATGAAACTAAATGTCTTAGGAACGTTTTCTTTATTGGTCAGAGAGGTTTGCTCTTCTTTTATGATGCATGCTTAAGTATTTGTTTTTATTATCCTTCTCAGGTAGGTGTCCTTTTGCTGATTAATGAGCTGAAGAAGTGCAAAAGTAGAAAATATCTCATACTTTACTTCTATCCTCTGTTTTTATTAAGTGAGAATTGTGGGGAACTTTCTTTGTATGAGTGGTGGTTCAGAAAGGTTTGATCTATTCCATGAACAGAACTCCTAACATGTCTGTCAGTCATTTTCTTCCTTGTTTTTTCTGAGGAACTTTAATTAAAAAATGAAAGCTCTGCAACCACTTTCACATATTATATCAAGAATTAATGTGTGTGTAGAACAAACGCGATGATTAAATTCTGTTTATTTGCTTATATTTTAGCAAATAAGCTGTCATAGCATACTAAGAGATTTGGATACAGTGGAGCTTAATTTATTCTTCAAATTTACAATCTAGCTACCTTATTTCAAAATAATTTTCTTAATCACTTTTCATGGATGATTGGGGATTGCAGTCTCCTTCAAAAATCTGAAAGTTCTCGTTCACAAACGTCTTTCTGAGAAACTCCTGGAGCTTTGGGACGGAGGTCTCTACTATCTCGTTGTTCTCGTCCTCATTGAGGGCGTAGTGAGCAAAAGATGGGAACTTGTATCGCTCCGTATACGGCATATTGTGGTCATAGTCCACGCAGCAGTAAGCCGACCACAGGTAGTCGGGGACTGCGATACGGTTCGTGTTTTCCCTGCGGATCATCTTCCCTGACTTGGTGATCCCGGTCACTATGTAGGCCTTCCCGCGGCAGTAGTTGTTAAGCCGTTTGCGGACGATGTGCTCCTGTTTTTTCCAGATCCCGTCGTTGAAGTCGGGCACCATGGGGACGACGTTGGTGAGGGTGTAAGTGGAGGCCTTGTCATCGGGTTCGTTCTGATGCTCGTCCGGGTTCAGGGTCCCTCGCTCGTATTGTATGGCGTTGGTGTAGTCGTCCAGAATCGCTTGGGCGTCTTCAAAGTTCATGTGCACGTAACCACGTGGAAAGGGCTGCATCTCGTCTGTGTCAAAAGAAGTGGACAACTGTGCAAAAATAAAAAACAAGCAAAGAAGACAGTAAGCTTAAAATGAATACATGTCAACAGGCATGTTTTAAACATTTTTAAAAAGCAAAATAGTGGCTTCTTGATTCAATGTTTTAGTTTTCCTTACCTGTGGCTCATACATCCAGGGAACATCCACACACATCTCCCCATCCGAGTGCTTAAAGGTGTAGGCGGAGTAGATGGGGATGTGATCCGCCGTACTGTACAGGGTCACGTAGCGCGGCTTCTTGTGGTAAAACTGACAGATGTACTTGACGGAGGGGAGCTCCAGGCCTTTCGGTGGGGTTCCCATGTAGAGGAATTCTCTGCACTCTGGAGACGGCTCTTTTTCTACTCGCCCTCTCACCGCTGAAGATGTCAGGCTGGCCATCAGGAAACCCATCTGCAGCCAAAACGCCATCATCCAAATGTGAGCCGCAGTTTCTGATACGAGTCCAAAAGCTGCTGAATGTTCAGTGTTTCAGTCAATAACTGAATGTGTCTCAGTGAGTCCTGTGGTGAACAGTGGAAAAGCTAACGCAGGTTTCACATCTGGTGTGAAGTTTTCTGTGTAATCTGGAGACAGTATGCAAAGCAATGCTGTCCTTGCAGTGCTGCAGTTCCACCCACTAAAGTCAAACATTCAGCAGCCAGTGTTCACGTTTATCTTCTACTGGTGGGAAAGGACGGTAGAAAGACCTTCAGTCGATCTATCGATGCAGTCAAGCTTTCTTGTAAAGACACAAGCTTAATCAAGCTTGATATTTCAAGCAATAGGCTGTAGTTATACGCAATCGGGTAATATATAAAATAATAGGATTTTTTGGAGAAAACATAGGTAGAAAATAATTATGTAATTGATAAAGTCCGAGCCCACCATAACTCACCAACGAATAAAAAGAGTAGGATATAATCTTCCACTTTAATGCACATAAGTGTCCTAATGTCAGTTGTATGTTACATCAGCTATACAGGAATTAACAGTAATGTTGCATCTAAAGCATTGGGATCACGCAGTAATCACATCACAGAACCTGGTCAATTCTATGTGAAATGTGGAAAAACAATTGTTACTTTCAGTTTTGTTAAACTTTGCAATAACTGCAATGACAATAAAAGTTGGAGAATCTATCCGTTTAACATTGATTTTTATTGTTTTTTTCTTTTCCCTCTTGTTTTTTTTTTTAAAGAGTCATTACATACAGAGCACAAGATATCCCACAGACAGTACTTTATGCAGACACAATCCAAATATATATGGACATACATGTCTTCTCTTTCTAACATCAATGAAAATGTAATTTTAATCAAAGCAAGTTAGCCTTATATTTTAACACTGTTCTGGTTCAAGTATATTTGAAACATTCTCAGTTATTCAGGGTGCAGCCTCTGCAGGTCTCTTCGCTTCTTTTCGATGGTGCTTTCTGACACACAGCCCTTGTAGAAAATAGTTATGTCTTTTTCAACATCTGTTTGGCTCCTGAGGAAAGTCTCCAGTTTCTTTAATGGCACTTCCACCACACTGTTGCCCATCTGTTCATTCAGGGCGTAGCCGCCGTAACCAGGGAACATGAACCTCACCTCATAGGGTGAGTTACGGTCAAACTTTGGGCAGCAGTATCCCATCCATACGTGTTTTGGTATTGAAAGACGGTCCCTGTTGTCGCGCTTGACGGTGGCCCCTGAAAAAGTTACTCCAGTCACGATGTAAGATTTACCGTGGCAGAAGTTGTTGAGGCGTCGGCGGACGGTGTCTACGTAAGAACTCCAGGAGGTTTCCAGGAAATCAGTGATCAGAGGAACGACGTTGGTGAGGGTGTAGGTAGAGGATTTGTCATCTGGATCTGCTTGGTGGTGGTCAGGGTTCAGCGTGCCTCGTCTGTATTCTACAGCATCTGTGTAGTCCTCCAAAACAGTCTGGCTGTCCTCGACGAGAGGAGAAATGTCTTCAGTCAGAGGAAGCACCTTCATGTTGCTGCTTTCTGATTCAGACACCAGCTGCAGGTTAGAGAGAGAAAACATATTCCCAAGAGAAACATAATCTAAAAAATAGGTTTTTTTTCAATTTAATGCAGTTGATTATTTTTGGGGTGCATAAATACTTTGCTGCTGTTTCTTAATGTAACATAAGCACTGTACTTGTTGATTTGCAATCACACTCAGGATCCTTTCCCTTTAGAAAGAACTGATTTAGATAATTCTATCCCAAATAATTTATTATCCCATTTTTAAGAATCAGATTTAATTTTGATCAATTAGTTACTGACGCTGGTCAAATAGGTAATCATTTAGGTACAGGAATTGTTCAGGTGTCATCATAGCTACTACTTTATTCGTTTGATCTTATGCAATTAAAACTTTGAATAATCTTTACAACAATTTCCACCAATATCAAATACATGACAAACCTCGTGGTGGGAGAAGTCATTATTCATGACTCAAGAGATTTTATCAAAACTTTTCAAATGAATCCCACATTGTTCTGCTTCCTCTACCTGAGGCTCGTACATCCACGGTGTGTCTGCTCTCCTCTTCCCATCAGACTTCTTAAAAATGTAAGCTGAATACAGTGGGAGACGCCGACTGCTGTCGTACAAGGTGGCGTAGCGCAGTTTGTCGGCATACTTCTGACAGATCTTCTTCAGGCTTGTCCCTCGGATCCCTGCTGGAGGCGTTTGCATGTAGAAAAAATGGCTGCAGTCTCTGAAGCTGTTGGACACGGCAGAGCGCACCATCAAAACAGAGCAGGACAGGATGTAGGCACAAAACAAACGCATCCTCACACCTGCGTGGAAACTGAAGCAGACAGGGCTTGGAATGTCTCTCCATTAATAAATTCCACCATGACCGCCGCTCAGTTGAATGATTTTTTCCTGCGTTTGCTGCTGCTCTCAGCCTAGTGGAATGTAATGGAAGTTAGACGCAGACATAGTATGCAAATCACCAGCGTTTTAGAGCTGGTTTATTGGCTGGTTAGAACTTATCTGGTCCAGCAATTGCAGTGCAGCCAAGCATCACTGAGCTCACAGTAAGGCAATAAAACTGTCCACTCATGGACATCCTTTATACAACTTTATATTTTAAACTTAACATTTATTGTAGAAGTACTTTATGGCGTTTTTTTAGTTATTGATTAACAATTCACTTCAACCAACTGCCTTCAGAAGAGAAACAGTTAAGAAACATTTGTAATTATAGTATTTTTACCTCACCAGCTGTTTTATGTTTTTTTTGTTTTTTTTACTTTTTACAGGGCTGTTTTAATTTATTTTTAGGTCTTTCTGATTTTGTTATTTGCATCATGTGACGGCTATTTTGGTCTTGTGGGTGTTTAAAATGCTCTATGAATGAATCTGCTAAGCTTTGCTAAGAAGTTGTGCAAAATCCCAAGCCCATCACAGCTTTGGCATGCACTATTTAAAATCTAACCAGATGGTTCCCCTGCTGGGATGCCTGAGCTCCGTAATGTTCTCCCCTGTGGCTTTCCTCTGAAAGGCAAACTGTGATCAAACGTCTCCTCTGCTGAAGATGTTGGCTCTGTTTACGTCCAGTCAGACACTAAAAGACTTCCTCTTCCTCCCTACCAGTCTGAAGAATCGCTTACTGTGATAAAAAAGTTCTGCAAAAGCCTGAGCTGATCGCACCTTCAGCATGAACTGATTAAAACCTAACCAGACTGTTCCTGTGTTGTGATGCCTGAGCTCTGTAATGATCTCCTCATTTGGTTTCTTCTTACAGAGAAACTGATAACAGAGTTCCTCTGTTGAAGATGTTGGTTTTATGTGTCCAACCAAACACTGAAAAACTTCCTCTTTAAGCAAAACATGTGGTGAGTATATTGTTGGCATGTGAGGGAAACATCAAAAAACAGAAATAATACCATATTAGGAGAATATTATAATACCCCCCAACCTCTTTGATGCTCACCAGAGGGACTTTATGTGCAGCTATAAACATCTTCCATAAAGTCGACTCATAACGAAGCTCAGAGTAAAGACAAACACGTCGGGGTAATCTACTGAATCAAACAAATTCTGCAAAAGAAATGTTTTTAATTCAATTTTTGCAACTTATGTTGTGAACATTTATGTATTTTTATATCAGCACTTGGTTGATCTTGCTGTAACGTTTGATTCATTTAGCTTTTGAAATGTAAAATCTTTTTTATTTGTTTCTCAAAAACTACATGTTGGTATTAAGCCAAAATTACACGTGGGTTTAATTTCACTGCCTGTAATATAAATCTTGAAATTAGTTTATTAACAAAAAGATAGAAAAAACAAATTATGTAATAAAATTGACTTAACTAAGCAATTTAAAATTAATTAGGCCTGATTAGTGAAAGATGAATTATCACATTTTTCTATGTGAAAGAAATCCAGATAGCTGTATTTTTTTTTCTTCCAGCTACAATTATTATTATTATTATTATTATTATTATTATTATTATTTATTTATTTATTTTTTTTGCATCTATAATTTTTTTGTAACAAATTGTTCACACATTTTGGAGTCTTTTGTTTTGCAAAGGCACCTTTCTTATATCAAGGCAAATTCTTCTTTGGACGTACAACACGCTTTGATTTTCTGATTTGCTGTGTTAAAATATTGCATGTTGAATTTATTGTCAACGAACTAAAAAAAACAACAAAAAAAACTGACCAAAACAGTACAACTTGATTTAGTATTACCTGGACTAAAAATATGACCTTGAGGACTTTTAACCTGCCAGATTTGGCCCGTGGTTCAAAACATTTGGACATCATTGGCACACCAGAGAGTTTAATATCAAAAATGTCTAACATTTGGTAAATTTTCACAAAAACAAAACGTACATTTGTTTTTGCCGGTGAAAAATGACCAAAATGAGCACCAAAAGTGATGTAAGATTCAGTTAATAATAAATAAAAAAGGATAATAATGATGCAAGACTGAATCCTATCTTTGAATCTGCTTGATAAATCTGCATAATTCTCACATGAGTTCTAATATTTAATCTAATCACTGCTTCCTTTATTTCCAGCCTCTCAGCCTCTGCTGTTTGCTGCCTGCCTCCCACTCAGCTGAGCTGTCCTGCATCCCCAGCCCAAGCTGACCAGTGCAAAGCTGCACAAACAGCCCCTGTGACCATACTAGCAGGACTTGGCTTCGATGTGGTCACCCTGCCGAGTGACCTGAGTGATGCCTGAGCTCTGTAATGATGTATGTAAGAAGGCGTATGTCATCGATGTGAACACCTGGAAGAGGCCGAGCAGCTCCTGCACTCTGTGCAAAAACATCTCATCTCAAAACATGTCATGAGGGGGAATCTGCAGAGGCTGCCAGCAGCTGTGGAAAACTGGAGTTGTCACATTATCTGCAAGCCTCTATGAATCCAGCAGCGCCTTCATCCCGGAAGACCTTACTGATGTGGCGCCCAGCTGGAAGCAAGGCTCAATGACACCACGCTGATACCTGGAGGGACGCAGCCTGAAGCTGCCAGGACCATCAGAGGCCAGTCCAACCAGGACATGTCCGGCTTTATTAAGCAAGAGCTGCGCAGATCCTACTAAAAAAAACAACTAGTATCTATGATAATGTCTTATCTGACTTTGAGACTATATATATTTTAGTTATCATTTTGCCTTGGTTTGTGAAATTAAAGCCAAATTAGATTAAATCAGTTTAGTAACTTACTTAACTGGTGATCTTACCTGATAATACATTTCTTTTGAGTTTTAAATGTTTTTCATCCAATTAATTTTGATGTTTTCCATTGAAACCCTTACAGTCTCCAAACAACAACAAGCCAAATTTTTTCAAAATGACTCACTCAAAGGTTGCATGGCTTGTTCGGTGTCCAGCTGAAAAAAATATAAATACTGGTTCAAGGTGTTGAGTTTTGTCAGGGACCCAATGTGGGTTTAAACTAGCGTAAACTCCTGCGGAAAAACAAGCAGTAGATTTTAAAATTGTATGAAATATTTTTCATGTAGGTTTAAACTTTAAGTTGTACTGACTGCAACAGGGTTAAACTTAATCTTTAGGGTAAAAATAATCCAAAAATAAACTTTCTATATTCAGCTGTTTTTAATTCTAAGAAGATTTTGCACAATAAATCTTGAATTTACGTGGTTTAAGAAAGATTATAAATTTATTCACAGTGTAACTCTAGCCAATATCTTAACATAACATGCATAGTATATATGATAGCACATTTAAGAATATTTCTAATAAACTGTTTTCTTTCCACTTCAGTTTCAATGTGAGAAAAAACCCTCCACTCAACACAATGTTTCTCCGGTCTGACATCACAGTACAGCACAACTGAGATGAGCTACATGAGTTTTCTGGCTTCATTTGGCATGCACTACATGCACAAAGTAGTTTGTTATGGGAGGCAAAGTGGTAAGCATCACTTCTGTGCAAACCTGCAAAGCAACATTAGAATGTCACTGAAATGGAGGTGAGAAACTGTCTGAATGTTGAGGCGGCTGCAGCAGTAGCTGTCAACAGCCCACAAGTTCCAGACCTCAGTCTCCAACGACGACAGCCCACAGTGGATCGAGGAACGAGGAGTTCCACTCTAGAACAGTGGAGCTGTTGCAGAAAGTTTGAGGTTTGGGACGAAGTCTATCACCGGTTGGAGCGACAGAACGACCTCCTGGGGTCCTGAGCCGTCACAGTCCAGGCGGGGTCCGTTACCTCCGTGTGTGAAATGAATCATGGTAACTTTTACTTCTCCGTGTGCCCCAGGGCTGAGAGGAACAACATGTTCCGACTGCAGCCACCTGTAAGGAATGAATGGAAGTGATTCTTCATGAATCACAGAGGAAGGGAGATTCAGTCAACAAGGAAATTAAAATGCGGCATAAAGACGAAAAAGTGTTTTTAGCTGGAAATAAAACTCCGGGTAGTTGAACATTTTAGAAGAGTGTTTATGCTAGAAAGTAGGTAACCCTTGGTGACCTTATTTAGCAGTAGTCAAGATTAGTAGGGCAAAGAGGATAAAGATACAAAAGATAGTTTAATGTTTTAAAACAATACCTAAACATTGTTTTAAATGTTTAGATATCGGATGACTATTTCAGATTGTCATCCAGTTTGTCATCAGTACAAAAGTGAATGATAGTTTGCACAGAAAAAGTAGATTAGTAGCCGTGTGCAACCAGTGATCTTAACATGTGAAAGATGTTCTACAAAGCAAGAACATCAAAGTAAGTTTTTGATCAGAGTTGCAGCCTAGATGAAGAGTAAAACTGTAGTGAAAAAGACATCAGTGTTTCAGAAACCATCCAAAAACAATGTCAGAAAAGTCTTCCTGAAATTTACCAGGGCTACTCAAGTTGAAGCCTGTAGATTTGCACATTAATAAAAATGTAAAAAACTGAAAACAGTGGCGCAGATGGTAGCACTGTTGCCTTGCAGCAAGAAGGTCCTGGGTTCGATTCCTGGCCCGGGGTCTTTCTGCACGGAGTTTGCGTGTTCTCCCTGTGCATGTGTGGGTTCTCTCCGGGTTCTCTGGCTTCCTCCCACAGTCCAAACACATGACTGTCAGGTTAATTGGCCTTTCCAAATTCTCCCTAGGTGTGAGTGTGTGTGTGTGCATGGTTGTTTGTCCTGTTTGTCTCTGTGTTGCCCTGCGACAGACTGGCGACCTGTCCAGGGTGACCCCGCCTCTCACCCGGAATGCAGCTAGGGATAGGCACCAGCAACTCCCGACCCCACTAGGGACAAGGGTGAAAGAAAATGGATGAATGGATGGATGGATGGATGAAAATAGAACAAATCTTCTGTAGAGTAAAGACAAATTTACAATACAAGAACATAATGGTAAGTGACTGAAAAAGGCATGCTTATATCCAAAGAAATTACAAAATGTGCATGTGTCTTCCTGCATTAAAAACAACATACAAGACCTGATTTTTGTTGTTGTTGTTATTGCAAACAACAAGGGTGCGCGAAATTTCTGGGCTTTCTTGGGATGCACCTGTGTGTCGATGGTTTACGATCTATTTATGTTGCTCTTGAACGTTTAATGGCGCCCTCTAGTGTTCACTCTACACACATGCAGTCACCCCGACTTATAATTGCACTAATTGCCTAAATATCCCTACAAGTACCCCTATAAGTCATTATTTCTGACATAATATTTTAGCCTAATCTTTAAGGGAACATTCTTGTTTTCCCCTCGTGTTTGAAAACACGTGTTGAAAGACGTGTTGAAACATCGCCTTGTTTTCATATGCAACCCACAAAAACCGGACTCTCCGTTAGCTTTACAAGGTAGTTCATCAAATCCCGTTAGAAAATAAAAACAGAAAGCCGTTTAGAGCCGTCCACACCAGTTAGTGGCCAGGCTGGTAAACAGGGGTGTGTTTGCGCTGCGCCGACATTGGCTCTCCGCTTGTCAATGTGCAGTCACGTGGTGTCACACGGACGGCCATGTTTTCTGAAACACAAACAACAAGAGAAAAGCAGCAGCAGGAGCAGCGACTCGGAGCCAGCAGACACACACACTGAGCGACCGTTGGAGGAGAGGGAAAGGCAAAAAACCCAACAACAGATTAACAAATAAAAACACGGAGCACGATTTTTTTTTTTTCCTCAGAGTACTATTCTGTCGAATGAACGCGTTTACAGTGTTTAAAAAGACCAATGCATACGATATATTGGCTATAGAAGCGCCGTGCAGAGCAGCAGTCTGAAGGTAAGCTGCCGCTTGTTCGTTCCTCTTTGCAGCTAGCAGGAGCTAACCCCTCCGCTCTGTGCCTCTGCCATGAGGCCTGCGTTTTCACTACGCCGTTTTCACAGCTTTTAAATGGTAGCATTGCTTATTTTTGGTTCGCAGTGCATTACTGCAAAAGGTTTAACAGCGATACGCCAGCGGAAGGCGGTGCTGGGCAGCTCGGCGGAGCAGGCCGGGGAGTCAGATTCCCAACAGTCCGCCCCCTCCGCCATCATATCTGGTGTCATTTGAACCGACACGCCAAGGCCTTTACGATCCACCGCATACCTTAGCGAGTTTAGGTGGCCAGCTGAATCTGGTGTGCGGCCGAAATGGGATATTTTCTGACCTTTATTGCTTGAAAGCATTGCTTTTACTGTCGCTTTGTTTGAATCCGCCGTAATTGGCTTATTATAGGTTGAACGTAAACGTTAACTTAGCTCGGTAGCTAATGTCAACATGAGTTATTTCAACGCTAGCCGTCGTTGGGGCGCGTTTTACGCCACTGTTTTGTTTTTGTTATCACTCTTCATTGAGTGATATTTGTTAGTAAGATTTATACAGTCAGTTATTAGAGTGTATTTCAAACATTCAAATCATATTGTACCAGTAACGCCTCTGGCTCAGTGACCTTGATTTAGCTGTATTATTAAAAACTTTATCGCTGTAGATACGAGCTAAACTCACTGTAGTCACAAATATAATTGTTTTATATGGTAATAAAAGAAGTGACAATGTTTGAAAATAGTCACCTGGGCCTCATGTGATAATTAAGTTATTCGACATTTAAATGAATGGTACCACTTAAAAGAGCAATGTTATCTGCTTCATTTAAAACACAAGAATGTCCCCTCAGGTTGGAGATCTCCAACGCCTCGTTTCCAAGCCCTGCAGTTCAGTATGTTGTTTTACCATCCAGTGTATTCAGGAGAGACCATCAGTTGGATTGTCAGTGGGCAGGTGGGATTAAACCCGCCTAATGTTGCTTCATGCTAATCAGTGGACTGTAGTGTGGCACCGGTAACTCCAGCCTAACCCTACCATTGTCCTATGGCTCTATTACTGAAGGAATGGTTTGGTATGGCTAGTTATTTGGGCCAGATTGACAGCGGAAACTGAAAAAATAGTTTTCTGAATTGCACCGACCCATATTGTACCGCTTGGTGGAAACTGCCGCAAATGTTAAACAGTGTGACAGTTATATAGTGTAAATATACATAATGAACAAAATTCAAGTGTTTATATATTAAGTCTTCTTGTGTTTTCCTGAATTCTCCCGTTTTGTTTAGTGATGTTTTGCTTTGCTGGTTCTGATTAATTGTCTATTCAAGCTGCTGCTTTCGAGGAATACCCTGAATGAAAAAGACCGGTCTGTGATTTACTGATGGTGTCGTTCATTTACACAAACTTTGTCAAGTTGCAGTGCAGACACAAACAAGTGCCAGAACACGTTTTGAGCCATCATATGTGAAACGTAAACACACTCGCCACACATTCTTTGTTCATAAAGATGAATGCACAAACCTCTGAAAGTGTGACTATAACTCTGCTTTGCAGTTGTGCTTTTAGAGGTTTGCGTTGATCACGGGTGAGCTGAGCAAGAGGTGACACTATGGAAATGCTCTTAACTCATCTTTGCCATCACTGTTGCTGGTGCATCCAAAACCTATTTAAAGTAAATAAATAATGCTTAACCTTGCAGGGGGGAAAAGTGGAGCATGGCGAGCCGTCGTGTTTATAATACGCTGGGGGAAATCCTGGTAGTTAACACTGTAACAAGCGAATCCCACTGGTTTTTTAACCTGCAACTTGGAACCAGGATAAATCACACACTTTACCTCTGAGTTTTGAATCAACTATTAGACACATTTTCAAATTTACATGCATTTAATGAAAGGTGCTTGTAGGCCTGTCGCGATAAACAATAAATCAATTAATCGAACGATAAATTAAAACTATCGACTTCATTTCAATTATCGGCTTTATCGTTTCTTCCGGCC
>CAEGAD010019608.1:0-105538 GCA_903067055.1 Poeciliopsis paucimaculata
TAAACTGTGATTCTGGAAAACGCTACGACGCGGTGCAGAGAAGCCGCCATCCTTCTAACTCTGGCGAAGCCACAACATGTGTTTAAACAGACCGGGATATTTATTTATTTGTCATTGAAGCTCATAAATCCTGTTCATGTTTTTGTAAGAATTTGTAAATAAAACTATAAACCACATAGTTTGGATGTGGATCTTTTTTTTAATATTTGTAAAGCTGTCAGCTCTTAGACAAAACTGTGGCTCCTCACAGTTTTGTATCCACTTTCAAGTCATTAATTTTGAAGGTTAACCATTGATAATCAGATCATCAGAATAAAATCAAACATCTGCATGTGGCGTAATCTAGAGTTTAATCTAAATGGTCCATATTTGACTATTGGATTGATATGGGAGGGTGAGTTAAGTCTATCACTCAAAATCCGAGGAACCTCATCATTAGACTGATCGTCCTATTTTCTTTTCCTGTCCTTATATTTTGCTTCTTCTTCCAATAGCAGGCAAACAGGCATAAGCTCTAGACTAAACTACCGCAGTGCTCAGAGGTGAAGTTCTGATAGACAAATTTATTTATAAAGCTACTAAAAAGCAGATTCCTGTATACTTGTCAAGTCTCCCGTTTTGGCTGGGAAACCTGTTTTTTGTGCTGTGCAGCATCTTGACTCTTCATCCCTTTTAAGCTGTAAGACCGTCATCAGCTCTCAGGCATCAATAAAGATCTTTTATCACCTCCCAGTTTGTATTCTTTGATTTTGGTTCATTAGTAATTTTGAAAAACAACAAGTATTACCATGTGAATACAACATGTAAAGAAATGATGAACTCATGTTTACTATTTCATCAAACATGAGGATGGCACTTTGTTTGCATGCAGCTCTCACCCAGTTAGCAGCCATATTGGAATGTTAACAGAATTAGAAGACGAAGTTTTAAGTAAAACTACTTTGTAGCAAAGGTGTCAGATATATTTAGGCTTAAAACATTCAGGCCAGATGTATAAAGTCGAAGGGTGTCAAGCATAAAGCAGTCTTACATTTGCTTTCCATAGCAGCAATAATAGCTCTAAATTAATGGTAAAGAGTACAACTTAGCTAAATGACAAAATATTTAATATTTAATTTCTAAACATGAATAAGACTCAGGAAGCATTGTTCTTGATCACTACATTTGTTCTTGACTTTATTTTCTACATTAAACCAGGATTTACTTTAAAGGCTTTATTTACATGGATATAACGAAAAGAAAAAAAGCAATCAGATAAAATGAATATACAACAAAAGCATGAGAACTGATCTGCATTAATAACCCCATGACAAGCCTCTACATGATGTCATCATGGTGTTAAGTGAAATGAAACAACGCTGTATGCTTCAGTAAATGGACCCTTTTGGTCTAAAGAAACAGTCAAGGTGCTTTTAAAAGTACATCACCTCTACAGGACGGCTGTAGATCACTTTTAGTCATCGCAGCAAATAAAAAAAAAGATTTTAATGCTATTTGGGTTTCAGGCAATAAAGACAGCAGAGATGCAGGAGTGTAATAAACATTCAGTATAAAGAAAAATGAATAGATAATAAATAATAATAAGAGAACACTGTCAAAATAAAGATACAAACACTGAAATATACAGATTGTAACAGGAAAAGGACTGTTGGAGAGTTAGTTTGTCAAACACAACAGGAGCAGGATGATTCTGGACGAGTCGAGCTTCAATCGTTCTCACTTCAGATTCAAGATTTAACACAAGAATGAAACTAAACTAAATGTTCTCCTGTCTCTTAGTGAAATAATCAACTCATTAAGTAAAGGAAAATATTACTTATTACTTAAAGAAAGATTTGTTAAGATCTTTCTTTTTAGTTGACAGGATAAGATGATAAAACTGAATCTGGGCAGCAAATAAATCCACATTTTTAGTTTGTTTGAGCAGAACTTTGACTCAACTTTGCAACCTTCTTCCCTCTAAGCTGTTCCTTTTTCACTGTCGCCACTTCCTCTCCTCCTCCTCTTCCTCCTCAGTGAACCAACTCCAGCTGGCCGCTGGAGAAAGGCAGCACCCCGCTGACGTAGTAGGCGATGCCGAGGGAGAGGAGGGCGATGACCACCAGCAGCAGCAGGACCCTCCAGAAGCCCAGGTCCTCCACAAACTCCTGCCAGGTGGTGCGGAAGCTGGACAGGACGCCCTCGCTGCTCTGCAGGTTGGGGTTGAGCAGAGAGTGGCTCTCCATCGCGCTGGGACACAGAAGAGACCATCAACACACGGACAGCTCGTCGAGATCCTCTCCTATTTTTCATCACAGCTTCAACTGTGGCTCGATTCTCTCTTGGTTTCCAAGTAAATACACTGGGGGAAAGCGTTGCTCTGCTCTTTTTCCATTTCTCCTTCTTCCCTCCACAATAACAACTTTAAAGATGAACGTCGCCCAGTCAACTGGTGATATATTTGCACATACCGATAGACACAAAAAGGAATAGCTAACAAGTAATGCACAGCTCATGTTTTACACAATTACTGGATAGCTTGCCAGCAAAATGTTGGAGAAAGTATTTAGGAGGAAAAGGAAACGCTGCTGTACTCCAGTGTATGTCGTAATTACAATTAGGGCTGTTGTAAACGAGTATTTTAGTAATCAAGTATCCTAACTATTATTCTTACAATTAATCGAGTAATTGGATTAAAGACAATGATAAAATGAAACATTGGTAAATCTAACATAACAGCAGTATTACTATCGCATATCAATATCAATACAATTTTTCACATTTGAGAATCCATAACAATAACTTTTCTGTAGTTTAGAAAATTAACCTGTAACAATAACAGCTCACTTTATAAGTTAACTTGAAGAAGAGTTATACAAAAATCTGAAATTATACTCAATTTAATAATAAAGAGGCAGGCTCACAAATACACTTATAAACAATGTCTGTATGTCTAGCTTTTAATTGATGTATTCATCTTCATTCAGTTTAATAGATGAACTCTGACCTTGCGCCAGACAAAAAAAGATAGTCACGCCCTATTTCAGGTGCCAGGCATGTAAAACTTTTCGGTCGTGTTCATTCTACTGTAAAGCGAATAAATCAAGGTTTTATGAACAGCTTAAGTAGATAATGCAGCGCAGCACGCTCGTCATTAAAATAACATTCAAATGAAACCGCAAACTTCAAGTGAAGCCTGATTCATATGAATCAGAGAAACAAAGTTTTATCTACATAAAATGAACCAGGATAATACTGAAAAGTGTTCTGAGCTGGATGAGGAGCAAGAAAAGCTATAGGTGGTGTTAGCTTACCGTTCAACGCTCTCTATTTCTTTTGTTTTAAATACTTTTAAATACATTTACATGTGATAAATGTAAGGAATAACAACAACATAAACACATAGAACAAAAATATAGTTAAGGATATCACATTTGGAGCACATAAAAATACCTCAAATCTCTACAAATTTCAACCAATAAAATACGTTTGTGGAGTTTTTTTTTTACAGTGTTTTGGCTAAAAACTGTAGAATTGCAACAAGTTGCTCACATAACACTGAGACTGTAGCAGCTGAGACTGCTAGTGAGTCTCAGCTGAAGACTCAGTAGTAGTCTCAGAGAAACATGTTTTGTTTCGGAGTGAAATTTGGGGTAATTTGACAATGGGCTCAAAAAACATAACCAAAATAAACTTCTAATTTTCACCCAAAGTTGACATGAAAACCTCCTCAAACTGCCTGGCATTTACAAGGAAAACTCATGTATCTTATTTATGGTAATGTACACACTTTGTCCCAACGCATACTTTAATTAAAACTGACCTAAGATATTTCAATATATTTTTAAATACATATTTATTGCTTAAAGAGAGAGGAACCATGATTTTCCTTAAAAAAAAAACTGACAAAAAAATAAAAGTAAATTTAAAGATAACTACTTTTATCCAAGGACAAAATACTTGTTGCATGTATTAAAAATAGAATAAGCCAAGTTTATTTGGTAGTATGTGAAAAATTCTCCACCTATCCCCTGCAGCTGTAAATTGTGGATCATACCATCCTTCAAGTCGAGCCCGGAGGCAAATCCTGTTTTGCTGTTTCTTGTTTTGCCTTCGGTTCCAGACTGGGAGTGGAAACCCACGAGGCAGCCCACTCCTCCCTACCAGTCCTACCCCGATGCTTACCTCTCACTGTCCGCCATCTGCATGGTCTCCAGTTTGGAGTGAGCCCCTCTGTTGAAGCCTTTCACTTCTTGTTCCTCCAGGCCCTCTAGCAGGCGAATGGCGTCCTTGTTGACGCCCCGTCTTTTGGCCAGCACCAGAGGAGTCGAACCGTTGTGATTACTGCGAGGGAGTGGGAGGAAAAGAGAAAGAGATGAAAAAATGAACCTTTGAACTATTCGACTCAAAACCACAAAAAGGAAAATTTGCTTAAATAAACCCTCCTCACGCAGCACACACACACACACACACGCACAGGTTCAGTGATCAACAAGATTATCAATGACAGATAAACTAAAGCGAGACATTATCTGTGTCGTAGCTGCCTGCTAGATAAGAACAAGTGCCAATTTGTAAATATAAAATTAGTGATTCTTTCACTCCATGAACTTTTAGTTCAACAGAAGTATTTCGCCTGAAGCCATAGCAATTCATAAGAAGAGGTTTCCATACGAGGACCCGTGTGTAGAGTCATGTAACACTGATTATTTACATAAAAGGAACCACCAATGTTGCTCCTCGAATGTGTGAAACGCTTGACATGCCTTAATTGAGCACGGTGTATCCATCCGCTGTGCAAGCGCAAGAGATGTCTGGTTTCATATTCTACCACAGGAAAACAAATAGTGGTTCAATCAGGCCACTTTTCTGGCCTTAGAAAACAAGGAAAACAGATAGGTCAGACACTGACATGGTCCTGACATCTGTGACTGCAGAGCTATGTTCTGCAATCTATTACAAACCAACAAAGCTTTATTTAAAAACCTTTTGAGAAGCAGCTAAGCTTTCTATTACAACTTCTACAAGAAATAACATGACACAGTCTGACTGAAAAACAAAACCACACGTAGATCCTTAACGGCTCCGCTGTGGTTACGCATGACAAATGTGTATATATGTGCCGACTGAAATATGAGAAACCACAACTGTCACTTTTCTAAAGATTGGTTTGGGATTGGTGTTATTTGTCACTAAATACGGAGATGTTTTTCCTAAAGCATCTTTTCCGCATTCTCGTGTCCAACCAAAAGACCAGGTATTTCGATTTCACAGTGGGAATGTTTGACGTTTACACAGAAAATATACTACCAAAAACGCCACACTAATAGTTCTTTTGATCGAACACACAGACATCTTTATTGCAATCCAAGTGCGCCCCAGAGTTTGCAAATAAAGTAAAAGGCATCATGTGCATCTGATAGTTTGATGAGGTTAATGAATTGTAGGTATGAGAAAAAAGATCTCTGCATTAAGCTAGCTTATGAAGACTAACTAATGTGTTCCACTGGCAGTAATTAGTACTCATTAAGTACTCACTAGTACTTAATGAGTACTAAAGAAGCTCATTAGGTCTGGATTTGTTTTAGGAAATGTTTTTGTGTTACATTACTAGCTGCGTGTGTATGTGAAACAAGGCGTGGCTTTTTACCACCTTTCATCATCCTCTCACTGTACCATGAATGACACACTTCTGACACCACTTGTGACCAGGCGGCTTTTTGCGGCTGGATTTACGGCGGAGATGAAAGTCGAGGCAGAGAAAGGTGAAAACAGCAATAGAACACAGCATCGAGAACAAAACCACAGGTGAAACTGCGGCCTCAAGTAGTCCCAGATGTGCAGAACCAAGCCACTTTTAAATCACAGTTTAAAAAGTGCAACAAGTTCTCTTGAAGCGCTATATAGCGACTTAAGTTAAAATATTACAGTATGAATGAAAAAACTTTCACTTATTTATTTATTTATTTTTTTAGTTTTATTTTGGCTCTAGTGGCCTTTATTTGAAAGTGCTAAGACAGGACAGTAGGTAAAGAGAGAGAGAGGACATGCAGCAAAGGTCACCAGGCTGGGAATCAAACCTGAGACGGCCACATGGAGGACTAAGGCCTCCTTATGTGTGTTGTGCTTAACCTCTGTGCCACCACAGCACCAAAACTTTTACTCAGAAATCAGATCAGAGGCAGTCGAAGACCTTTTTCCCCATTTTGACTTCTTGTTGGGGTTTTTTTGCAGTTCAGACCCTAACAATTCATTTTTATGTCATTTTTCTAAACCTTGCCGCTAAACTGAACTGCAAAACATACTGAGAATGTTTTGCCATCACAACGTCAGAACTGCTATGGACTACAACACATGGCAGGTCATTAACTGTGGAGTACGTTCTCTTTACACCCATATATCCAATGTAATGAAATCCCACTACAAGAAATACCCTTGGGACAGATACCAGAGACCTAAATATAAATTTTCTTGCAGCAGGTACCACATAAATGTTGCAACTCAGCTGTAGTTTGAATATTCAAAGCAAACAGGTAACATCTTGCAAACAGAACAACAAAAGGGGGAACTTCATTGGAAGACGCAGTTAGGCCCTGACAAATAAAAGGATGTGTAGCTGCCACATTCTCACCAGATGTCGATCTTTAACCCGTTGGACACCAGGAACTGTATGGTATCCACGTGGCCGCACAAGTGCAACGCCGTATTCCCTTGGTAATCCGTCGCCAGCAGGTCGGCGCCGAACTTGTGCAGCAGGCGGCATATCTCCACGTTGCCGCGGGCGGCGGCTAGGTGGAGGCCGGTGCGGCCGCGGTTGTCGCGGATGTTGGGGTCGCAGCCGGTCTCCAGGAGCCTCTTGGCGAACGGGAGGTCGCCGTCGATGCAGGCCTGCAGCAGAGGCACGCTGGTCTGCGACGAGTCATTGATGAAGACATAGGACATGTCCGAGTGAGTGTCAGAAAATTCCAGCGTATCTGAAATCACAAAGCCGACGTTTAAATAAGTTTCAGGGTACATGAAACTGAATGGTTCTGTATGAGAAGACACTTAGGATTAATGTAATGGGTTGAAGTTTTTTTTTAAAAAGGTGTCAGAAGTAAAACTGAAATGTATTTCCATGGAATAAATATTAGAACAGTTGTGTCAGCTAAGCACAGTTTTGATGGATTTTATTTTATTTTTTTATTAAAGTTTTTATTATTTTTTTAGAACATATGTATGCAACCCCTCCCAGTCCTCTCCACATCCCCTTACAGTAAAAAAACAAACAAAAAAACAGCAAAAAAAACAACAAAAAAACAAAACAAAAAAAACACAAAGCGACCAGGTCCGCACATATCAAATCAATAAAATTTTCTCAAAAAATTGGCATATACAAATATCCTCGGTGTTAGCAGAATCAACCACATTAAACAGAGGTTTACAGTAAGCAGTGTTTTCAAAACAGCAATTCCTCAAAGAAAGCTGTTCCAGGACTTCTTGAAGTTTTCTATGTCATCATTTAGCTTAGCCAGCATTTGTTCATATGACACCATTTCCAACATCAATCCCAACCAGCTTTTAATATTCGGGGCAGTTAATGATTTCCATAGTCTGAGGATTATTCTGGCAGCTGTAACCGTCCCCACCTGCACCACTGTGTTTTGATATGTTAGGTATAGTTTTGATGTAATTTAAATAAGAATTAAACTTCAAATTCTTCAAAATTAGCTGTTTCCCCCCCCCTGAATTTCAATGAAGGTTCAGGGGGAAAAAACTTAGCTTGAATAGTTTGAATGTCCAGAGAACAGAACATAATATTTATGTATCTACTATTGTGGAATCATGTACCCTTTTCAATCTTAAGAGTGTAAATTTAGAGCAGTCAAGTCAAAAGCAGAAGTGAAACAGTTTTACCACATTGAGAAAAAAAAGCAACTAATTTTAATCTACAGATTACTCATATATTATGTCACACCAACTTTTATTTCACTTGCTTATTGACCTATTTATTGAAATTATATGATTTTATAGTTTAATTCTATTTTCACGTGTTGCATTCTTTCTTTTCTTTTTTCTTTATATCTATGTAGCCATGGCCTGAACTCTGTTAATAAAGCAAGGCTGAATGACTTGCTTTATTACTTAAGACAGTGTTTCATTTCTGTTTATCAGGTTTCATTTTACAAAACAGTTTTTTTATGACCACAACAAACAACTTTTCAAATTCAAATCCATATTTCAAAATTTGACAGTGTAAGTAAGTTGTGTGCATTTATGCCAGAGAGTCCGGGATTTACATACTAAGGAACCGGTGACAGACGGACCCAACATTTTTGGAAACACAAATGCATATTTCACACTTACACAGATGTGGAAACACCAAGTCTTTTCTAGACTGTCTCCTGCATACTCCACTACAAGAAATACAAAATGAGTGTAAAATAAGTGCCTGTTAATTATCAAGGCCCTACAGAGTGGGGATGACTCTGCTGGTGTGCAACATGTAAGACATCTGGTGAAGCCAGGAACTCAGCCACAGTTACTTTTCACTAAAGAATTTCACAAAAACGGATGATATAGTTAGTTTAAAAATAATCAAACTACACAAATTATTGTAAGTGAATTAAAATATTTGCTTAAAATAAAAGACCATTCAATTATAGAATTGGTCCTCCCAATACACTGTAGCTCATCCCTCTTTTTATGTGACACAGTCAATAGTCTGGCTGTGAGTGGAAAAATACTAACTGTGGTCATTTCAATTACTACACAAAAAGATCTGTCTCGATTCTTGCACAATATCCAGCCTTTTGTATGAATGTCGTGGATGTAGAAATTCAGAGGATATTTACCTCTGTGTTTTTCCTGTGAACTTCTTTAAAGTTATTAGTTAGCGAACGTTTGAATGCAGATATTAAAACACTTTCCATTATAAGAAATGGGTAAAAACTACGTCACTACACAGCATGCTAAGGAGCGATGTTAGACGCACTTTTTTGTGAACCTTAACTTCCTTAAAATGTCGAGTTGTAAAGTTTGACAGCAGCGCTGTTAGATTAACCAGGTGGAGCTAATTTAGGCTAAGAGCTAACAACGCCTCCTAGAGATGTTGTGGTTCTTGTGTTATAACCCTATGCGGGCTGTAAAGGTAACGCAGACAAGCTATTACACAAACGACGGTTTTCCCAATAGCAAAGGCGCAATTTGGCTGAACTGACATTATTTTTTCCCCCTCTTTAGCACCGGAAATAGGCTATTTATTGCACTTGCACATAAACTAATGCTGGGAGTTAGCTAGCTACCCTTCCTGTGCTATTCGCTGATAAGTAGTTTTTTACGCGTTTTTGTATAAAACTGACAAGCTATTAAATGCCATAGTGTTTAACAACAACCCATTTATATTGTTTAAAACTGTGAGTGCAAAGCTGTGTGTAATATTTTGGGTTAAGGAGTGCATAGCTAGGCTACTTGACTAAAGCTAACTTTAGCAAAAACATGAACAGACAGAGTATGTGTCAGCTTGGAATTATAATCACTCCTTCTATGTTATTTTGATTTTTTTTTTGTACTCATGCCCTATAATGACGTCAAGTGGAGGACACCAGTCTGCTCCCCCAAAAAATATAGCTTCCGAAGCTAATTGAAGCTAGAAGCTAACGACGAATCGGCATTAAAAAGCCAATAAATACGTCGCCCTATAGCTTTGCAAACACTTACATGAATATAATGGTCATTTAGACCATTTCTAGACTGTCGGTATTGCAACTGACCTGTTTATAAGTTTCCAAATTAGAAGAAAAAAGACTGGACGTCGCTGCTCTTCAAGCTAACGTTGCTAGCTGTGTTTTATTTCTTTTTAGTGACAGAAGATTAGCGCTTTGTCGCCATCTACTGTTCTTCAGTATATAACATCTACTGTTACACTTGCACTCCCATACAGACAGACTAATCAGTAATTTCTCCTTCTGGCGTATGCACAATTTTTAATTCATGATAGTACAAGTATTGATGAATTTCAAGAATTACCATATTACTATGTTATTAAATAGTAATATTGCGATTATATTTTTATGTTAACGGAGGGTTGTGACTTTTTCCTGATATAAGATTAACATGGTTTGAATTACATCAACTATAAAACCAGATAAATATAAAGGGAGGAGTAGTTTTGGTTTTAAATCCACAGATCTTCCAGCAGTGCCAACAACAATAATGACGATGGATGTCTGAGACATTTTTAAACATTCATTAGGAAATATGTGAGGCCAAATAATACACCAGTAATTGCCTTTTTTGTTGTTGTTCTGGATCCTTTTTGATGAAACTACATTACTTTTATTCTGCTTCAGTCACTTAAAACACAATGCTGAATGGGACATTTGGGTCAAACAACTGTTTAATAGTCAGTGATTACATCAAACAAAAGACTCCTAGAAGCATTATTTCCATAAACTTTAATGTACAGAACATCATATTCTCATCACCTCCATAGTCAGTGAATAACACCAGCGGGTTGCATTATGACACAGGTACAAAATAATTACAATCTAGATTACAAAAATAGCAAATGCTAATGAAAACCGCAGAATAAAGGTGAAATGTCAGAGCTACCAGACGAGACACGTTCTAGATGCAGTGGTCACAGCGGTTAGGTGAGCAGAACATTTGACATTTTCCTCTTTTTTTTATATGAAAAAACAGCATGGAAGCAAAGAAAAAAAAACAAAAGAGTTAATAGAGTTTAAAACCTCTTTGTTTCTGGAAATGCTGCTGGAAGACAAAGAGCAGCATTGCATTTGTTTGTCAAAAAACTTAACACCGAAGACGCTTCATAAAAGTAACAGTTTGGTCACAACACAATGAAAAGCTGAGATTGACCCACTTTGCTCGGCTTGTGACCCGTCTGAATTCACATCAGTGCACCGTCAGTCGTTGGTTCTGATCTCAAACTGTTGCGGACTCTCTGTTTGGGCCACTTAGAGGGGAAAAGTGCTGAATTTGCTTTTGTTTCAATTAAGAAAAGAACTCGCAAATAATGGTGTTTCTTTAAGCCTATTCCTTTCACCAAAACCATTTTGAACACAGCGATATTAAACATTTCAGCTCGTTTATTAAATGACGACTGTGCTCAACACGAGTTGACACCAAAAAATGATTGTGATCTGCTGAAAAATGTTATGTGGACTAACTGATATATGCTGTATTTAGTGCCTTTGTAATTACAGATTGTTTTGAGTCTAAAATAACTAATAAATAAAACCCTCCAGCAGGATTCACTTAGAGATACTTTGCTTTGATCAGGAGCCCAAACCTCATATTTCATAAGTAGGGTCAGCTGGTTCAGATGGGAATAGAAACCTAAACAAATGGAAATAGGGTGAAATATTAAGACCTCAGAAAGCATAGTTAAATTATACAAAATATTTGGGTATTTCTTTTGGATTATTTATATTAAAATTCATGAGTATATTTAAGTACATTCAAAAAGAAACTGATATGCTATTGATTGTTTCTCTGTACAAAAAGGAAAGGGAAGAAATTAGCTCAGAACTTCGACTGTCAAGGGAAATTTTGATCAAATTTCAGTCTGGATTTTGTACATTTTATGAAATTATAGCGCAATACATATTCCTACATCATTTGTAGATATCACTAAAGACAAGGATCAAGATTTCCCATGCATTCTCAAAGCTCAATTCTTTATTTGTTCTGTAAAGATCGTGATATTTTCTTGTTCATGTGGCTTTGTTCAGATGGCTTTAGCTAACATGCTTTACCATGTTAGCAAGGTAACACAATAGCATGTTAGCATGTGACTTTTCAGTGCATTAGTGAGTTCTCTGTTGTACAGTGCATTAGTTGTAGGTCTATAAAATCTACCTTAAGCAGAAATTACACCTAATTTGAAGATCCGATGGTGATTACTGTTAAAAGTAGATCTTCTATTTAGGCCATCCAGCCTTAAAAATGACCAATTTTGAAATTTTTCATCATATTGCAAATCAAATTAAACAATTTGCAATTAAACAAATTAAAACTAAAAGTTTAAAGTTTTACAAAGTGAAACAAAAAAAACTTGTTTGAACATGAATTAATATAAAAATAAGTCTGAAATCTTCTAATATTAAATATCCACACTTCCAAACAAATCTCACCAGCTAACATTTTGGCTGTGTATTTGTAGCACATGCTAACTCACCAGCATGATTTTGTGGGTCATGTCTTCCTGATAGCTATGAATTGGGGCACAAACCGACAGTTCGGTGGAGAGAGTAAACTATTCGCTATCGCACCTGCAAATTACAGCAACGGCATGCGTCTGGAGCTGAGACGTGCGAAGGGTTCGTCCCCCCGTGAGTGTGTGCACAGCTAGCTAAAGCGGTGGCTATCTTCGAGGTAGCAGAGACTGATCCTAACCAAATACCGTGAATTCAGACAAAAGATAAACACAAAACATCAACAATAGCACCATTGTCAGTGTAAATCCAGAGGGGAGAAATCCCTCTTCTCTATCCACAGCCGCCCTCTGGCGTCTTTCGTCGATGAGCCTGCGGCTCCTAAAGGGGATCAAATGGAAAAGACAGCTTCTTCCTTTCAAGTCAGTCACATATTCTTGTTCTCCATCAAGTGCTAATCCTGGTGTTTTTTCCCCCCATCTCTACTCTGTTCGACAGCTACAAGATCTTGCTGCAGACTTGGCAGCGGCTGACCCTGGAGCGTTCCTGACCGCCCTTCAGGGTCTCCTGCTGTGTCGGCGCGCCGAACTCCAGCCGGGGGTCGACTGTGGTTAGCCAGAAGCTGTACTTGTTGGCGAAGTAGTGGCAGGTGCCCCTGGCGCCGTTGCACTCGATGAACGGGGTAGATCGGAAGTCTTCCAGGCAAGAGCCAGGAGACATCAGGGACTGACCGCCGCCCTCAGAGCCGGATGCTGTGTGCTGTGGCGGGAAAAAGGGAAGGACAGCTATAAGCAAAATTAGCTGAAAACATAACCGTTTCTGTTTAGCCTCTGACTCTCAGCCTGAGGCTTTAGATGTTGGTGATATCAGTCATACACAATCATGGATTACTTGTTCTAAATATATAAATATCTGGGTCGTTTATGATGAGAGTAAGGTTGTCGTTTGTCACTGATTCTGTTCAGAACCTTTATGGTGCTGAGGGGATTCGTTTTGGTGGCCTTTGGATCACCGCTTTGCTCTTTGCAATGATGTGATTTTGCTGCTGACATTAAGGTCAATGCCTCCAGATCCGACACCACTGTCTTGAGCCAGAAAAGGATAGAGCATTTTGTTCATGTCAGGGATGACCTCCTGCCCAACATGGAGGAGTTTAAGTATCTCTTGTTTATGAATGAGGGGAAAATGGAGTAGTAGATGCATTGGTGAGGCATCTGCAGTAAAGTGGGCGCTGCACCAAATTTCCTTATCCCTGCTTTAAATTATACAAGAAGATTCTCTAATTAGGAAAGAAGTCCTCCTTCAGTTGGAGGTTCGACTGATGTGCAGGAAATCTCAAGGTAACCGCATGTCCTCTGGAGGCAAGTCTTTCAATCATCTTTGGTCTCCAGTTAATGACCTACCATGAGGAAGGAATATCCGATCCAAAGACTCCTCCAGCCGGGTGGGCAGTTAGGGATGGTTAGGTCCTGACTGTGGACCGCCACCGCCTGAGACGGAGCCTCGCACACCGAACACCTGGACGATTCGGACAAAACAAACAAAAAAAGGTGAATGCTTGTTAAACGCCATATGTCTGTTGAATTACACATGAGCTCCGCTGGAGCACAGCACCTGCTGATGTAAGGCCGGATCTGCTCCTCGGCCACAGGCATCATGGGGATGGGCGCGGTCGTGGAGAGCCAGAAGGATTTGTCGTTGCGGCTCGCGTAGTAGCAGATCTCAGATGGGTTGCAGTAGAGGAAGGGGATGGTGTTGAACCTGGGGAGGCACGAACCTGGCTGACCTGGAGAGGTGTGGAGGAGGGTCCCACAAAGTTAGCAGGTTGGTGGCTGCAAAACTGCTGCGAAATCGAGTCTTTACACACCAAGGTCTTGGTTGTGTGCCTTCTCTTGTCCCTCCACGTACAGCAGGCTGTATCCTTCCCACAGTCGGGCCATGCCTTGGGGACACATGGGAACATCGGTGGTCTGGCTGTGCTTCACCAGAGTGTGGCCGACACCGACGCTGCGGCCGACGCCGCCGGGAATGCCGGGACGACCGATGGCTCCGGGAAAACCTAAGAGAGAGAAACGTGACTACATGTCACCTTGTTTTTTATGTGTGAAGAGAGTCAAAAAATGTTTACGAAAGATGCTGCAAAGAAAAATGTATGTCTATTGCTCTCAAAATTACTGTAATTTGGAATCTGTTTCACTTGAGAGATATTTCATGTTTTGCCTCATCAGTTTCATTTATTTTGGCGTCAGATATTATTTCATCAGATGTTTTGCTGCATTTGGGTCTTTTGTGTTTTTATTGTAGGCCTCTCAATAAAAGAGCAAATCACATCAAGAAAAAGAAAACATTTTTAGAAAACGGGTGTTAAATTGTATTTAGCAAGTCTATAAGTCAACATCAATGTTGTAACAAAAACAAACAAACTGACCTTGATCTCCAGTGATCCCTGGGAAACCAGGGATGCCAGAATCCCCAACCGGCCCAGGAAACCCGGGCGATCCGGTCCTGCCGAGCTCACCCCCAACGCCGGGACGACCCTTCAGACCTGCGGCAGAGGAATAATTACCCTTCACAACAAAGTACATATTTTCAGATTCCTTTTAAATGCGGTTCAGTTACGCAATTTTGCCACAAATACTCAACTATAGTGTCACGCAAAAATATTCGCGTCAATAACTGGATCAATTGAAAGTTCACAAAACGGCCAAGTAAATTAGCGCTTTAGAAATAATCTGGACACATTCCATTTAGGAAAAGCTAAATGCGCTTTACGAAGTTAGCAAAAGAGCTAAACAAAAAATTAGCTGTGCTATTAGCGGGTTAGCGGGAGCATGCCGGCTGCTGGTTGAAGACAACAATCAAGCACTTCATCTGGGTAATGTGTTAAAGATTTGAAGCAAACAACAAAGAAATGATCTAACACTGTCTGGCTGTCTCTGACCTGGACGTCCGTTGAGACCAGGATCTCCGGGCTCTCCTTGACCACCGGGTGGTCCGTTGTAGCCGGGGAAACCAGGCTCTCCAGGAGTTGCAGGTCGCGGTATGTATGGCTCTCGGAATCCGGGAGGACCCTTACGCCCAGGTCGCCCTGAAAAGAAGGGAGGGAGAGCAAAACGAATGAAGGGATGAGCAGGGATGACGAAGATGAGAGAGGGGAACGTCATCGGGAACTGAACGGCGTTCCCGCTCTCACCTGGTGATCCTCGACGCCCTTTGAATCCGAAGAATCCGGGCTCGCCGGGCAATCCTTTCGCACCCGAAGCACCACCCAGTCCGTTGTCACCTGGAGCTCCTGAAAAGAGAAACCACTTGCTTCAAGATTTAAGGTTCTGTTTTGTGGAGGAAAGGCAACAAATGCGGTTGTACAGCAGTCTCTCTTCACCTTTTAAGCCAGGGAATCCGGGGAATCCGGGGCCTCCGGGACTTCCTGTTTCTCCCTTCAAGCCAGGAGTTCCAGGGAATCCTGGGAGCCCTGGGTCCCCTGTGTCTCCCTGTGCTGTGCCCGGACCCGGCGGCCCAGGAGGACCGGGAGGGCCCTGGAAGCCTGGGAATGGAAAAAAGAATGTCATGAGATTAAGCACAGGGAGCAAGGCAACTAGATTAAAAAGTTGTGTTTACCGTATTCTCCATCCAATCCAGGAAGTCCGGGGTCTCCCACAGGCCCCGGGAAGTTTGCTGTAGTACTCGGACCAGGAGGTCCGGGTCGTCCAGGGAACCCTGGAGCTCCAAAAGCTCCTGACGTCCAAAACGAAAGCCAGCGTTCATACTTTGTCTTAAATTTGATTGCCTTTTTGGATTTTTTTCTGATCTAAAACTCACCTGAATCTCCTCTCTGTCCTTTTGATCCAGGGAAGCCTGGTTGTCCAGGGAAGGAAACACCTCTCTCTCCTTTCTGCCCCGGCGCACCGCGGAGACCTGGGTTGCCCCCTATTGTGGTACCTGGATGGAAACGGGTCGTGTGTCATGTCTGCAAAGTGCTGCGTTTAGCAGTTTCGCTGCTGATTTGCAGAGCTTTACCTGTTAATTCAATATTCCTGTAAGATTTTGGTATATTTTGCTCCATCACATGAATAGTTAACAGGAAATAAAAACATAGTCACAGTCACATCAAGTAAAATGTGATAAACACTAAAAAGAAAAAAGAACTACATTTAAGCCTGTAATGATAAATTTTGCCGGACGGTAAATTGTCCCAGACTTTATTGCGATAAACGATAATATTGGTATTTTGAGACACTTTTCAAGTAGTATAATCGTAATGGCATTATAATGCAAATAAACATTCTGAAAGATCAATAATCTTCACATTCTAATGAACATTTAACTCTGGATCCAGATTTTAAATATCCAAAATAAATAAACAAACCAACAGAAACTACAAATAAAATGAATCATGAAGTCTCTGTAAACAAAACTGTCCTTCGAAAAAGACGAGCCGGTTGAGACGAAAGCATCCGACTGGAGACTTTTGTGGTCCAGTTTTTTGGTAGAAAGAGAAAAGCAATAAATTAAGGAAATGCACCAGGCTGCGATCAGAGTGTGGTGCCGCTCTGATATTGTTGTGAGGCGTTCATCAACTCTAACTGGTAATTATCTCCATCCACCCAGGTTTCCACTGAGGCGAGAGCATCCTCCTCAGCACCGATATCGATATTTTTGACGATGTCACTCAATGAAATGTAACGTTTGCTCTCAAACTGGTGACTGCATGGAACCGAGTCTGTACGTATGGAGCCTAAACAAACGTTTTACCGTTTTGATTGAATCACTGAATGAAACAAACTTTTCCTTGACATTCCAATTTATTGAAACGCTTATCCGGATGATTTTGGACTACTGAAAAAGCTTTATTACCAGTAGGTAAAGGACCAGAAGAGTAAAAGGAGCATCATTTAAAAAAATAAAAAAACATCTCTATATAATCCATTTCTACGTGTGTTTTAGATTCAAAGCAGGACTGCAGCTGGGTCGCTCCAAAACGTTGATGTTACCTCTGGTGCAACGGAACTTGTTGGTAAAATTTCATCTAAATCTACTAAAGGTAACAGTCATTTTAGTATTTATTGATATTTGTGTTGAGTTTTGAGTCCATCAATGGAGATTTAACCATGAAATCTTTTCTCTATACTAAATGTTTTGCTTGTGTGATTTAAGGGAAGGTCTGGAGGTTCAATCCCACTCCAAAACGTTTTACAGCTTGGATGTCATAGTCTAGCTGAAGTGAGAGTTTGTGTGTTCTTGCCTGGGGTTCCAGGAGGGCCTTTCGGACCGGCGAGGCCGTTGAGCCCGTCCAGCCCCGGCGCTCCAGACAAACCTGTGAAGAACGCGTCGTGAGAGCGTCTACTGACACGACTGCATCGTGAAGCTGACGTTGCGCTTTCATGTTACCTTTAAAACCGAGGCCACCTGGACCTCCGGGCAGTCCCGGGGACCCGTCTGGTCCTTGTCTCCCAGAGAATCCGGGCTGACCCTGCGGCCCCGGGAATCCAGGTGGACCTACAGGAGATTGAGTGACAACATAACTACTGTCCTCCAACGGACAAAGAACATCGAGTCGTCTTTCATCAGCTTCGTCTTCGGGGTTTGTGTCTCACCCATCGTTCCGGGACGCCCCGTATCACCGGGAATGCCCTTTTGTCCATCAGAACCTCGCCGTCCCAGAAAGCCGCTGTCGCCAAGAGAACCGTCGATGCCTCGAGGGCCTGGAGAAATGTTAGGTCACCGTTTACTGGGAGACTTTCTTGATTTATTGAACCCTAACTCAGCTGCTCCATCAATAGAACTTAAAGGACAAATATGAAGAAGTTTCTTTTACTGTTACATTTGAATGAAATGTGATCCATTTAACCTAAATCCAAAGTCAAAATAAATACAAGCTGTAAATTATGCTTGCAAAAACAAAATGGTGGTCTGTGGGGCTTGTTGACATCACTGTGAACTATGGAAACACCAAATGAAATCTTCGCACAGAGAAAATGCGCCTGGCCCTACCTTACAGTGAAA
Source organism: Poeciliopsis paucimaculata (assembly GCA_903067055.1). Lineage (NCBI taxonomy): Eukaryota > Metazoa > Chordata > Actinopteri > Cyprinodontiformes > Poeciliidae > Poeciliopsis > Poeciliopsis paucimaculata. The sequence continues at coordinate 18,141 of CAEGAD010019608.1, forward strand.
AATCAAATCTTACCCGGAAAACCTGGATGTCCAGGCTGGCCTTTCACTCCCGGTCCTCCAGGATAGGCAAACGTTTCTCCAGGTGGACCTGATTAACAAATGTCCTGATTATTTATCGTCTCCATGAGCAAGAACTGATGCGTGGATTGAAGGAAAGTTGCTGCTCACCTTTTGGTCCGGTTCGACCCAATTCTCCAGGACTTCCAGGGAATCCCGGCGAGCCGTCGTCACCCTGAAGAAGCAGTGGTGAGAACATCAGCCCCACCACCTTGATCGTGCTGGACGCTTATATGAGGAACAGAAGCGTGTTTCCTCACCCTCGGTCCCGTCATGCCCGGGAATCCCATGATTCCTCCTTCGCCCTTTCTTCCAGGGAAGCCCTGTGGGCCGGGCCGCCCGGGGAAACCCGGCTGTCCGGCTTGGCCTTTGCTGTCCACGGGGAAGCCGGGACGTCCCAGAGAACCCGGACGACCAGGCAGGCCCGGGAGACCCTTGTTACCTGGAAACACAACGAGGAGGGACGGCATTTATGGAAGATGGAAACTCAGTCAGCTTAAACAAAAACTGGTAAATATATTTTCTCAGTGTTGAAACAGTTTCCTAAACTCATACACTCATATACTCATTCAAAATAGTTCCTTTGCAAAGTAGTGTATCAAATCCCAGAAAATCTGATTTTGTGTGTTTTCTGCTCTGGTATGCTTTGTGGAAATGTTTATTAGGAAAGACAAAAACAGCCAGGTATAACTCGTCTTTTAGGAAAATAAAAACTTGATAAAAGTATTTTCCCACTCCATGTCTTAGTAAGATATCCATAACATCCCACGTTGTGCTAACTGTATATCGGGTTGTAAAAATGTGGCTAAAAACAAATTCATGAAAAAGAACTGTAGCTAAAGTACAGAGTTGGGCAGTAGCTAGTTACGTTTACTCAGTTTCATTTACTTGAGCAAATTGTTGGGACAAAATTGACTTTTAGGAGTATCTTTTAACTTTTACGCTCTACTTATTATTAAGTATTGCTACTCTTACTTGAATGAAATTTCCGGCTACTCTGCCCACGGAGAGTAACATCACTGAATGAAGAACAAACACGTTTTAACCTAAAATTCACCAGACACACACCCACCTGCAGCTTATACAATTTTTCTATTGAAATATAACGCAGATATAATTTAGTCACGAGAGTTTCATGGATAACAAAGTCTTCTGAAGTAGGAAGATGTTCTCAGGTATTTGAAGGAAATGAACAGATGTTTTTTTCCTACCTCTAGGTCCAGTAAAGCCCTGAAAGCCCGGGGCTCCGTTGCCCCCTGGTGGGCCTTTCTGCACAAAAGGGGCAGGGCCTGGAGGGCCAGGGGGCCCGGGGTTTCCTCCGTCACCTGTGGAGGGTAAAGGAACGTGTTTGGGTATTTGTACCGCTCTCTGTCGATTGAGATCGTCCTTTGTGTGATTTCAAGCCAAACAGTCGTCATCCCCATCCCTCTGATGTTCACCTTTCAGTCCAAACCGTCCAGGACCGCCAGGAAACCCATCTCTCCCACGGTCTCCGGGTAACCCTTTCCCGCCGGGAAATCCTGGACCTCCAGGACGACCCGGTAGTCCGGGGAAACCTATCAGTCCCGGCAGTCCTCTTTCGCCTGCAGATTAGACAGAACCTTTTTACTGATATGGACAGCGCAAGTGAGGACTGGACCGGTAGGCGGATCCTGTCCTCCCTACCCTTTCTTCCAGGCGTTCCGGGTCTTCCAGGAACGGTTCCCGGGCCTGGCAGTCCAGGGGGTCCCCTTGGACCCGTTCCACCGTTGACACCAGGGAGTCCCGGGGTTCCCTTCATTCCAGCAGGGCCCGGGAATCCTTGATCCCCTGGTTCACCTTTCCGACCGCGATAACCTGATGAAGGCGGAGGGTGGGGATGAGAACAGATTAGTCCAGGCTCAACTTCCGGGAATCTAAAGAAATGATAAAAACTTTATATGCAACTTAATTAGATCTTGAAAAAATGACTACATAGAAGTAAAAAAACAGTAAAATAAATAAAAACTTACCTTCTTCAGAACACATAAACTTACCTCCAATGAATTAAGTTTACAAAGAAAATACAGCAGAAATCAACTCAACAACAACTTTGCGTCTAAGTACCAACACTCGCTGACGGCGTGGCAGACTGTAGGAAACAATGTAATTTATTTCTTACATTGTTTTTTGTTTTTTACAGTCTATATGTTGCCCCAGCTGCGCCACGTTACACAGACGTAAGCATGATGTGCTTCATTTGGACACAGAAGGTTTCCAGTGGTTAAGCGATTATCGGAACAAGTGCGCAATTTCCACAGATGCACCGATTTCCCAGCAGGAAGTTGGAATCAGATGCTTAATCTTGTTCCAATTTGTGAGCACAATGTAACAAGACAGGCCATTTCTTGCTAGCAGTGAGTCTTTAGCATATAGCGTTGCCAGCTTTGAGAGAAGCGTTTATTCTGATGTGTGCCCAGAGACTGTTTGGAATAGTTTTGTGTGGCCACAAATTGTAGCAATGTTACAAATTTGGCCCTGCAGCAAACGGAGCTGACGCGTGAACACTCTCTGTCGTTTACTGGGATGAGATTTTCAATGAAAAATGTGTATTTTTGTAAATGGAAAATGTCAGCTACAATTCAAAGTGTATTTTATTCTGGTTCTGCTCTGCATCCCCAGAAAGACGGAGAAGCAGCATTCAGCTTCTACGCACTGCAAATCTGGAACAAACTTCCAGAAAACCGCAAAACACCCGAAACACAGAGTTCCTTTACAATCAAGGCTAAAAACCCACCTGTTGTAGCGCTGATTCAAAGGAACTTCGATCAACATATTTGATGTGTATTTGCAGCGATGATTTTGTTGAGGACATTGACGAAAAGCTCAAAAATACGCATTTTACTCAAGGTTTGCCTTTTACATAATCATCTTTGTTTTTGTATTGGTAGCTGATTCTGTCTCTCTGCTATAAAAGAAAACTCTTAGAAATCTGCCTTTAAGTAACAAAATTCCTCAAACGTGCGTCGTTTGTTTTAACTCATCCATTATGGTGATAACAAAAAGCTCTCAACTGGCAAACTAGACATTTCTAAAATATTGTATAAATCCCCAAAAAACGGAATCAGTGCATCTGCAGTTCCAGCCTGTAGTAGCGCGGCTCCGCCACCTGGGGTCTTCAGTAGTGACTGAACGGCCCCTCTAACAGCTAAAGTTTAATGTTCTTAAAAGAAAAACAAAACAACAAAAAAAAAAACCCAACAGAACTCGTTTTCAGCACATCTGTAATGCGACGTTAGTAGATGTCGGACTAATCCAAAATTGCCATGAGTTCAGATGTGCTGAAAATAACAAGTCTTTTTAATTAAGAGTGCAAAAAAAAAAAAAAAAAAAAAAAAGCTTTGGCAGCAGCATGAAGCTAAATAGCATTTGAGCAAAAGTCCCTTGGTAAACAAACCTACTGAATGTGACCCAGCAACAACAACAACAACAACAAAAACAATATTTGGAACTGATTAGGTGTAAAACTGACACATGTGGGTTAGATCTGGCAGCAAAAAAACAACAACAAAATCACATACTGTTCCATTCTCTTTACATAAACTCATCATGAAAATAAAGATCTGATAATCAAAATAGTTTTTTTGGCGTTTGAATATCAAAACAACTATTTTTTTATTTATTTATTTTTTGATATCCAAAAAAATTGGACATCAATTTGGGTATAATATCCATTTATCCAACGAATGTTTAAAACAAATTTAAACATTTGTTTAAATTTGTTTTTGTTTTGTTTTGTTTGTTTTCAATAATGACTCGTTAATATGATAACAGTTAAGCTCATGATGAATTCATGTGCACATCTTGGTGGAACGGCAAAAGCAAGCACACACTTTCAGGGATTATTTTGTCTCGGAAGCTCTCACAAATAAAATATCCATCTTCAGTCAAAACCTTGAGTGAGTCTTTGAGTTGAGTGGGGGACGAACTCCTTTCCTTTTGAGACCACAACGCTCAGGTCAGAAACCCTGCACACTGCAGACATATTTCAGTCCTGCACTACGTCTTTGTTGGCTCTTCCTTGACGACTCGTTTAAAGCTGCAGTATGCATCTTATATTAAATTTTTTATTTTTTTAAATACTTGTTAAAATTGTCATTAAGCTGTGACAGTATATGACAGATGATCTGTAAAAAACATTTCCTTCTCTCTGAGCCACCTGCACACGCTGCTGAAACAACCAATCAGAGCCTGAAGCCATCAATCACTCTCGTGCCCCTCCCACTTGCTCTTTGCTTCACCAGAGACTGACACGAATGCTAATTCAGCATAGCCACCTCTGACAGCAAATAATGGTAAGTTTCCTGTAACGGTAAGTTGTTTTTCCAAAATTACCACATTTAGCAGCATTCAGGAGGTTGATTGACAGCGCCAAGACCCTCCTCCTGACTCTGGCTCCGATTGGTTGTTCTAGTCAAGAAATGATGCATTTTTGCAGTAGCCTTGGAGGAGGTGGATTAACTTGATGTCTATATAGATATCTATCTATATATATAGATAGATTTTCTAATACCTTACTGTCATGACATGGTGACAGTTTTAATAAATATGGAAAAAACATATTTTTATAAAAGTTGCTTACTGCAGGGGATGGGCTGTGGTGGCACAGGGGTTAAGCACAACCCCCATGTAGAGGCCTTTGGTCCTCAACATGGCTGTTGCAGGTTCGATTCCCAGCCTTGCAACTTTTGCTGCATGTCTTCCCTCTCTCTCATTACCCACTCTCCTGTCAATTAACTATCAATTAAAGGCCACTAGAGCCAATAAAACCTTTAAAAAAAAGTTACATCCTGCAGCTTTAAAGCAGCACAACTATGACTTGCAAGAATCTGTATCAAACTCCAACTAAGGAGTTTTTTGGGTTTTTTGACTATTGGAATAGTCAAAAATCCCCTTGAAATTATATATATATCTATATATATCTATACAGATATATATAGATATACATATATATCTATCTATAGATATATATATCTATTTCTATAGATAGATCTATCTATATCTATAGATATAGATCTATCTATAGTTATAGATAGATCTGTATCTATATATATGGATATATATAGATCTACATATATAGATAGTCATCTATATATCTATCTATATATATATCTATATATAGATAGAGCTATCTATCTATCTATATATAGATAGATATATCTATATAGATAGATATATATCTATATATAGATATATGTATAGATATATATATCTAGATATATCTAGATATATATATCTATATATAGATATATAGATCTATCTATATACTGTATATAGATAGATATATATATAAGGTATAAGATAAAAGATATAGATAAAACATCCTGAATTTCTGACCCAATAAAAAACTTCAAAATATCCTCTTCTTGTATAATCTAAGTAAATGGAGTGAATTTTAATTGTGTTTTTCTAGTCCACTTATAAAAATAACACAAAGCATTTTACACTAGAGCCATTTTAAAACACAGTCGCACTCACAAGCTGCGTTTCCATTGATCACGTAATTGCACAATTTGACACTTTGAAGATAAATTTGCTTAACGGAATGCCAGTTTCGAAAAAAAAAAAACTGTCATTTTTCGCTAAGACGTTTTGCCGCTAGGTTGGTTTCCCAAAACTGCAAAGAAAAAAAAACAACAGTTTTTGCATCACGCGGGTCATGTGATGAGCAACCACACGTTTGCGCCGTCACAAACCACAGAAGAAGTGTTAAGAGGATGACGGCTTCATGCGCGACTTTACTTACGTAAAGTTTGCTGCATGTCTTCCCTCTCTCTTAGGGAAGAGAGAGGGAACGGAAACACCACGACTGCAAAATTGGGCTTTTTCGACATTAGCGGGATATCGACAAAGTTTTGCGCATACCTGTGATGGAGACGCAGCTACCAAACACAAACACACTCACACACTGACACAAAGGTCAGTAGTCGAACATCGACATGCCGCCGGAGGAAGCTCGAGTCGAACCCACAACTCCTCGGGTTGTGAGACGACTAATCGTCCTTTGAGAAACTGCTAAATTAGCTCGAGTAAACAACTTCTTCGGTAATTTTTGACTGAAACAAACACCCCCAAGGACAGACTTCCTAGTTTGTGCAGATGGACATTTGTTTGTCGCGTGGTGGTAAATGGCCAGCAGGCGGGTTTAGGGTTAAGGCGAGAGCAGCAGAAGCATGCGGACAATTAAAGCAAAGGATGGAGAGGACAGTTAAAAAAAAAACAAAACAAAGATGGACAATGGATGGACGAGGAGAGAGTGTCTCACCTGGGCAGCCTACATCGAATGACCCAGCACCAAGAAGTAAAAGGTGGAGAGATGGAGAGGATGCATGGAGGTGATGGTGGTGGTGCATGTAGAAAAGGAAAGGATGGTAGGAGGAGTAAACAAAAAAAAGGAACAAGGAGAGATACAAAAACAAGAGATTTGTTGGGTAAAATGGAGAACTTCAATCCACAAGACAATAACATGCCGTCTGATGCAGGATGCAAAGGGAATACGATGAGAAACGAGAAGGACGGACGGACACTGGAGGGATGAGAGATGAAAACGTTAGCTGAGACCAAATCAGAATTTCTTTTTATTTCAATTCCACCGGAAAAGTCAACCTAGAGAAAAACTTTACTTAAAAAGAAAACAAACAAGAAAACATCATAGTCCATGACAGTGATTTGGAGATTTTGTGTAGATGAAGGTAACATTGTTCCTCACCTGGTGGCCCGATGAGTCCTTTGCTGCCGGGAAGTCCGGGTGGACCGGGAATGGGATTGGTTGCGTCACCTGGAAGTCCAGGAAGACCCGGAACACCCGGCCGGCCGTCCACTCCACGCTCCCCCTTCAGACCGGAAACACCCGGCCGTCCATCGAAGCCTGAAGATTAAAAAATATGGAGATATTCCTTTAACTTGCTACTGAGATTAACTGCTGCAACTCCATTAATAATAATAACAATAATAACAAGTAGGGCTGAAACTATTGCTCGAAGCGCTGCAGGAGTTTTTATACAGGTGAGCGGATAGACTGAACACGGCGGGAAGCTGAGTAGTTGATGCTTATAGTGTAAGTGCAGCTTTATGGACGAACCGCAGAATGAAATTTCGTATCATCCCGGTCTGAACCAATGGAAGGCGGAAATCATCGTGGCGATACATGGCTGGTAGATGAGTTTCTGAGTGTGACGAACGAAGGAGCCGTAAATATCCCACATTGCTCCCATCCGTTCCTACGTTCGTTCCCTGATCTCCCGGTCCTATGTTAGGTTTGTTGGTTCGTCTTCGTTTCAGATCTTTGTATAACTTTTCTTCTGGTTAACTTAGTAACTATTAACTATTATTGTTACAGGTTAGTTTTCTAAACTACAAAAAACTGTTAAGAGGAGCTCAAAAATGAAAAATTGGACTCATACTGAGATCTGATAGTAACACCGGTGTTATGCCAGATTTACCAATATTTTACTTTATAATTTTTTTTATTTGATTACTCGATTAATCGTAAGAATAATTACTAAAATATTCGTTCACAACAGCCCTAATAACAATAATAATAAATATGTGAGTTTAGCATTCCCTCTGGGACCCACCAGGTGATCCAGGTGTTCCTGGACTCCCTGGCAGGCCCTTGTCTCCGGTTGCACCAGGTATGCCATCCAGTCCTGGAGCTCCAGGTCTTACTCCCAGGACTTCTCCAGGCTGGCCTTTGGGTCCAGGAAGTCCTGGAAGGCCATCTTTCCCCCTGGGCCCATCGTAGCCAACTCCCGGAGTACCTGGAACTCCGGGATCTCCTCTGGGTCCAGGAAAACCTGCAGGAAGGGCAGAGCAACAGGGTGAATATGAACATATTCCTGAAATCTTATTTGTAATTATTTTCCATGTAGTTTCTCATGTGTTATTAAGCATTTGTTAACTCAATGCTGCTATTTGATCCTAGAAAAAGCATTCAAAAGACAGATTGTCCAACTAATGAATCCTGTTTGTTCATAGAAATATTTTTATTTATAGTATTTTAAGGTTCCGCTTCTAAAACATTTTTTAGGGATTTTTTGGGGGGGAGGAACTTTTTTCAAATCCAGAAGTTTACGTACATTTATCAGTTGTAAAAAATAACTGTCTTCTAAACTGCATGAGTTTGGGCCAAACTTTTTGGGTTTCCTTCCAGAAACTTCTCATCATAGTTAGATCAAGGCTCTACAAAAAAAGATTTCCAAAGCATTTTCTCGTTTACTTTTCTGACATTTAGCGAGCAGAAATCATTTTGGGCGTTTCTAACTGACGACAGAAGTTTGGTCAGATTCACGTTGAGACATTGAGGGGAAAAAAAAGAGCAAGTCTTTTCATTTTGTGTAAGTAAACTTCTGGTTTCAACTGTATCTATTGGGTACAGTTGAAACTGGTACAAAAGTTTAGTTTATCCTACAAGCAGCCTGAACCTGGAGGTTTTGCTCACCAATTGATTGACGTATTTAGTCAATTTTCACTTGTTACTCACAAAAAAAAAAAAAAAGATGTTCAATCTAAATTTGCAGTGGACCTCCAGGATATATTTCTTATTTAAGTCTTTCTGACCGTCTCGTGGACTACAGCTCATGGTGGAACCAGAAGCGGCACCAGTTTACCTTGTGGTCCTGGTTGGCCTCCAAAACCAGGATCTCCCTTCTCTCCCTTGGGCCCATCAAACCCTTGACCTCCAGGGGATCCCGGGGAGCCTGGCTGACCTGGGGAGCCTGAGACAGAAACCGGGTCGACATGCAAGCCTCTCCAAAGACACCAACTTGAACAGTTATCATATTAACACAGAAATGATAAGAATTATTGTTACCTGGTCGTCCAGGCCCGCCAGGATAACCTTTTTCTCCAGGTTGACCATATATGATGCAAGGTTGCTTATCACCTGGTAGTGGTCACGTACAGGTTAGTACTCACACTTTAAGTACCATAACACTCATTTAGAGGAAACAGAATGGGATTTATCAGTTAGAGTTCCCTTTAATTTTGTAAATAAATACACACGTCACGACTTATCGTACCTGCTCATTTACAAAAGAATCGTACGGCAGAAATCTACCAAAATAAGAGCTCACAACTACACTGACTGGTAACTAGAATCACATGTCAACAGTCACTCAGTCCGAGTCCAGATGAATAGCTCCTCTGTTTGCAGTGCTGGTTGTCAGTCGCTTCCATTCATGCTGTACTTGATAGGGTTAATTTCAGCTTTTAGCCGTGAGGGCAGCGAGTGTCAACATTGTTAGTAGCAAAACTGTTTGAGTTAAAGCTGCGGGTCGAAAAGGAGGAGCTGGTGGGTTAAACTCTTTGCGTCCGGGCTGGAGGATAGCGAGCGGTTTTCTCCTCGTCCGATGAAGGTAGCAGTTAAAGTAGGCATTAAAAATAGGCGACAGATATCAGCAGCTTTGATTGGAGAAAAAAATCAAAAGAACGAATGAATGTGATTGTCAAGTGACTGCGACCACCCGCTCCACTTTACCCCAAGTTATGCCCGAACGCGACTCTTAGTCATAGAAATCCTTTCAGCATCCCATGGAAATAACTTAGAAAGGAAGTTGCTGGTTTTGTTTGGCAGAAGACTATATTATCCAATAATCACCTGCTATGTCTGAGAAAAATGTAAGAGTATTTGCAGAAATGGTTCTCCAAGAAAGTAGTGGTTGTTAGCTAAACGAAAGTCCCTTGAATGAAACTATAAGGGCTACAGACACATTATAATAATGTAGTACATCATTGTTAAGAGTAATGGATACCAATAACCAATCCATAGACTGGTTATTAGACAGTGAGGAGCTTCACCTTCCTCTGTTATTTATAACTAACAGCTACTTTATATGGCTACATCTTCATGGCTTAAAGACAAAACCTCCCCAAAGTTATTAACCAACTTAGCTGTGTCCTTTGTTAAAAATGATAGACAAAAAAAATAAAAAATACAACCAAGTAAACTGTTTCAAACTTCCTTTAAGATGAGACAGAACACCGCTGTCTCATCAACAAGCTAGCTTCTTTTACGAATCCACCAGTTCCACCGCGAATGCTACATAATCTGTCCCCATTGTTTACTCTGACTGGTGGTGGAGGAAGTTAGTTACCCACCCGTTCCCTCTCCGGCGTCAATAACCCCTCCACAGCTGTTGTCACCTGGACAGATACACATGCACAAGGAATGTGAGACAGATGGAGGGACGGGAGATAGAGAGAAACGGGGATGGATGTGTGTTTTTAGAGGAAGAGGGCAGCATACAAAGCCAGACGAGGTCATTTGCACGTGCCAGTAAAGCAATTCAATTGTTTGTTTTTTTTAATCATCAAACAGTTATCGGCAATCAGATCAAATCAATTATGCCAAGGCTCACCCAGTTAAGGCAGAAGCATACTGAGATGCTTGGCTCAGTTAAAAACAGACTATTATCATCATCAGGAGAGGAGGGAGAAGGAGGTGGGGCAGTGAGGCATCGCCGCATCTGCCCTTTGGTTCCCTCATTCTCCCTCGGTTCCTGAGAGTGATAATTCAAGCAAAATCAATCAATGTTTAGCATCAGCATCCTGGGGGTGAGAGCACTCATTCATACTGCAAATAAAGCCCAGCAGGTTGCTGATGTCTTGTGTTGTTTAGTCCCAGAGAGGAAGAACTGAGTATCGGTCTTTTTCTTGACGCAAACTTGTGCGTTGCGCGTTTGCTACGCTAGCTTGATGAATTTTACTGACAGCCATTTCAATAACTTATTCAATAAATAATTGAAAACCTGATTAGATTTTATTGTGAAAAAATAGAATTAAGGGTGCATTCATACCAGCCCTTTATAGTCCACTTTAACTGAACCAGACTTTTATTTGTCTAGAAAGTCCGGTCCATTTGCGGAGGTGCGAATGCGCAATATAACTCTCAAAAAAGCAAACTCTAGTTCACCCAAAAACCGAGTTATCGCTTCAGTTAAAGTGAACTTTGTTGCGGTTCAAATGCATATGTGGACGCAAGCGAACCAGAAACCGCTCCAAAAGCAGGAAGTGGACTATAGCGCAGGGCATTCTGGGTCAATAAAACTAAAAGAAACGCGTGAGTCTAGAGCTAGTGGGAGAAATGACTTGTGGTCTTTTACCAACGACAAAAGAGAAATCCTACAACCGCTAAAGTCTGACGCTACTCCATTTTTGTTTACATTCCCAGAAGAAGGAAGCTGCACTGATGTCTTCTTCTGAGGTTTTTGCGTCGCTTCCTTCAGTAGTTCTTGGTGCAACCCCACCAGAGGTGAGGGTGTGAACAGGTTTTTCCATGAGTTTGGATCGTTTGACCAAATGCAGTGTGAAACCGAAGCAAACCAGATGAAAATGTAACAAAAACAGAGTCTCCTGGTTTATGAGATATGAAAACAGACTTATTGGATTTTTTTTCATTTTTTTTCTCACCTCCTCTGAGACTAAAGAAGCACAGCAGTTGTTTTGCATGTCAGTAGTTACAGTATCATCATTATGCATCATTCACTCAACTAAAGAAGCTTGTGGATTATCGATTATTGACTGCAGATGAGTAAAAGCGCATTATTACAGTAGTTAACAGCAATCTGAGGCATGAATGGTAGGGATCTGCCTGACAGAGAAAACCTAAAACACGAGCCTCAACGTCTGTGTAGATCTTCGAGAGTTTCGAACCTTCAACAAGGTAGACCAGGTGCTATGTGTTCGCTTAAAATGTCCTTGTGTTATTTAGTTAGTTAAACTACGGATGTGTGATCTAACCTGTGGGGGAGAGGGTGACATTGAATTCAATTGGCCCCCACTCACTTGTCATCACTTACCTCTCGGGCCTGGTGGACCTGGCTGTCCAGGAAACCCACGGATCCCAGGCTCTCCTTTTTCACCTCCAAGGCCCGGCAGGCCGGGGTAGCCGAATCCAGGATCACCTGGGGCACCGCGTCGACCTTTGGCTCCAGAAAATCCTGGGAAACCCTTCTCACCGATTGTGCCAACACCACCATCACCCTTAAGAACAATCCAGAAATAATAATAATAATAATTTAAAAAAAGAGCAAAAAATTAAAAACATCAAGAAAGTTAATGGAAAACGAGCAAAAAGTGACTTGGATTTTATTGGTTACAAAGACCACAAGTTCTTACCGGGGGTCCTGGGGGTCCAGAGAAGCCAGGCAGACCGTCTCGGCCGGGGTTTCCTGTTTCACCTGTAGGTCCTCTGGGTCCAGGTGCCCCTTGATCTCCCTTCACCCCAAAACTGGGGAAGGATGATTCCCCCTTCTGTCCTTTACGCCCATCGAATCCCCTCTCACCCACACGACCCTGCATAAAACAAAGTTACCAAAGTTCAAACCTCACAAAACTTGTGTTTGTTTACAGGAAATGAGAGGAGGATTTCAGTTACAACATAAAAAAACCCCCAAATAATAATAATAATAATAATGAAATGCTACTTACAGGCGCCCCTGGCCTGCCGTTGAAACCAGGAGTGCCCGGGTTACCGGGTTCACCTTTACGTCCTTGGAAGCCAAAGCTACCTCTGGGTCCTTGAGGTCCAGGTAACCCGGGCAGGCCTACTCTTCCTCCTCCTCCTCCTCCTCCTCCTCCTCCACAGTTACAGTCACCGAGGTCACCTGAAGGATACAGGGATTGAGAAATAAAAAGTAGCACCATGTGAGGAGAAAAATAAAGATTATTACTCATATAAAGCACGTAATTATATAAGTAATTATTACGTCACAGTATTTGCTAACAAGGTCAAGGACTTCCAGCTAAACAATTTTGCGATTTTTGTCATTTCTCACTCCAATTTTGTAGTCCAGGTTTGACAATGCTGAAGCTACAAGTGGATAAGCCAGGATGTTCCCGTTGTTGTATTAAGCCACACGACACGAAACACTTCAACGGTGAGTGCTTCAGCAACCTCCACCTGCATCAAGGAGGATTTGACTTCTGACTGAGAGGTCGGTCCCGTCTACCGCTTCTGTCTATGGAAACGACGAACGCAGCAAACCGGTAAGCTGTAGCTAACGCTAAAATGACAATACATTTTATATTAGAGGTGAAGTCATTGTGTTGTGTTGATATGATGTCCTCGCCATTGTTTTGAGAACAGTTAGCATGCAGCCGTCTGCTTATATTAGGGCTGTGTGCTAGCTGTTAGCTTACATAAGTGGTAGACTCCTTCGTATTTTGAACAGCTTTATTCCATAAGCAGCTCGTCATTGTTCTGCTGTTTAGTCTCTCAGGGAAGACATTCATTCGTTCTTAGTGCTAGCGTTAGCTAACTCATTGACTACGTTGAGACCTTGCTTACAAGATGTATTCATTAGCATGGTATTCATGGTAGCATTTTATGGCTAAAGCTAGTAAGGCTGAATGGCCGAGTCTTCCATTGTGGACATTTTCAGTCTATTTGTGAATAAAAAGTTTGTGCACAATTTTCTCAATATTTTTTCAAATTTGGACACGCGTTAGCAAGACATACAAACACATCAATGCTAAGGCCCTATAATCTGAGGGGATACACTGCAATCTTATTTAAGACGGGCTACGTTTCAGCAGAATATTGCTCTGTGTCGATTTTTCTGGGGCACCGGCATTTTATTGGAAAGTCAGATAAACTCTCAGTTCAACCAAAAAGTAGAAAAGTATTTTTAAATTGATACTTAGAGCATGTGGTACAGTGATAACTGTTATGTCGGATTTATACAAAAAATTGGGCTGAAAAGTAGATGATTGCTATAAAATAAGGGACAGAAACAATTATATATATATATATATATATATATATATATATATACTCCACAAATGAGCAACAAGAGAACTAGTCAGTCTTAACCACAGCATCCTTATCGATATACATCTTTAAGCAGCTACTGTGCTGTTTGAGAACATATTATCTTACAGAAAATAAATGAATACGTTTGAGTTTGAGAAAAGCTTATTTTCAATCAACACATTAGTTTATGCACACCTCTAAAGCCTTTAACTCCCGAGTTTCCTGGAAATCCTCTCTGACCAGGCGGCCCTGGGATTCCAGGACGGCCTCTTGTGGGGGCATCTGCAAACACACACATGCCAACTCAGACATAAACAAAAAGAAACTTAAGCTCAGCTACACTGACTTATGTTAGGGATAACAACATGACAGTGGATGACAATTAATTTGTGTTCTTGGGAGGGGAAGAGGGAGACATTCACCCCCCACGCCCCCAAGAAACAGGAAATCAAATCTAGAAATAAACCAAGACAGTGCAAGGGCAGCAAAGTTTCACAGTGCAAAATCAGGGTTAGTTGGCTCTGGTTTTCCGTCAGGTTTGAGCTGCTGGTGCAAGATGAGAGGCTTCTGTTTGAAAGCATTGAATTTTTTATTTTTTTTACATGATATTAAAAGTTACAGCGCCCTCCATGATATTTATCAGCCATGGCAATGATGTGCAAAAAGGCCCAGTGGGATCTCTATTGTCCTTTTTGTTTACCATCAGCCTCACCAACGTGGATGCTGTTCCACCAATGGTTGCCGTGGTTACATCGACACTCAAATGGCAGAACGTCCTTTTGACACGTGTGTGAAGGAGCTGGCCTCCTTCACCTTTCAGTAAACTTAAATTACAAAAGTTTACGTAATAAAAAGTGAAGTAGAAATCACAAAAAAAAATTTTTTTTATTTATTTTACACGTCTTTACCCGGGCTGGCCATAAATGTGGAGGGCGCAGTTAAACACCAATGCATTTGGCAAGTACATATTCAGTGGTTTTACATTGATTTTAATAGCTGAGAACTGCACAATGCACACCCTGGTGCATTTTGGGACATGCTTAGAGCAATAGAAATACATACTGAACAAGTGTGCAAATTTAGCTTTTATTGTTTTGGCGTACATTCACTACAATAAAAAAAAAAATTAATAAATTAGAAAAGTTGCAGTCAGGTGTTTTCATTCGACTTTATTCACGAGTCGTTTCCAAAGCAGCTCTCACGCCCCAAACCTTCATGTAAAACCAGTGAATTATGTTTACAGCGGGTTACACCTTGTGGCCAAAGACGAGAAAAGCAGCTTGGAGTAGAGAGACACTCCTATCCAAGTCTGAAGCTCACAACAGCCTACACTCGCCACTTATTACTATTCCCTGCAAAGAGTACAGTGCAAAATAAGTAAAAAGAAATCAGCATTTTGGTTGGGAAATATTGCAAGATGAAAGATGATTTGAATGTTTTTTCTTTTTTTATTATTATTATAATTATTATTATTTGAAGAGCAGAATGTTGCCATGGCGCTGCATTAGGGTACCTGAGGAACTAACCTGTGGGCCTGTCAGGAGGATAGATATCACAGGGGTCCCTGGGCCGGCCTTAGACAACAGTAAAATTCAGACAGCATGGTTTAGAAGTTGCTCTCTGTCGTACCTTGTATTCTTACCAACAAGGCGGCTTTTAGTCAGCAAAAAAAGAAAACTTGTGCCACACCGACTTCAGCTGTGGTACAGCATCATGCGTACAAAGACAAATCAGTCATACAATAAAAACAACTTGAGCTGTTACCAGCTGGAAGAGTCCTCTTCACAATCTGGAAAGGGAAGGGGGAAAAAAACGACAACAAAGAGTCAACATTTGGTCCGGTGGAGGGATACCTGAGCTGTCTCGAGAACCTGCAGGACCCGGGGGACCAGGAGGACCATCAGGTCCAGGGGGACCTTGGAATCCCTCAGGGCCGGGAAGTGGTACGCCCGGGTTACCCTTGTCTCCTTTTGGCCCTGCGCCACCAGGAAAACCCGGAGCTCCTGGAGGACCTGCACACACGACATATTTGTTGTGTACAAAGTAGGCACACTTCTTCTTCAGAGTCTTGACCAACACAAAGTAGAGCATAATTGCGCAGAAGAAGTAAAGTTTCTATTTTCACGCAAAGGGTCTCGTGGTTTCCAGACTCAACAATCCAGAGACTCCAGGCTTTTGCGTTCACCTTAAAACGTAAAACAGTAAAGTTTTCTATTAATCTGTGGCAAATATTTGTACAGTAAGGTTTTAAATACGTAAAGCGAGAAACTGGAAAGCAGGAAGACTAGAAGAGGAAGTAAAACAAAGTTGGAAGGAAGAAAGGAAGGAAATAAGGAAGGGGAACAAGACTTAGAGAGGAAGCAGTACATGAGGAAAAAAGAAGGTCAGAAGAGAGGAGGGTAGGATTAAAGGAAGCAAGAGAATGAAAGAAAGGAGATAAGAAAGGACGGAAGTGAGGAAAGAAGGTTTGTGGTTTTAACATAAATAAATTATTCTGTCAATCAATCTGGAGTGTGACTAGATTTCCTGAAGAAAGTTCCTTCAAAACCTACAAAAGTCTGCCATTATTACCAACGCTGAAAGCGCCTGGCGGTCCTGGAGGCCCGATGAATCCTTGAGGTCCCTGATCACCGGTGCTACCCGGAGGGCCGGAAAAACCCGGGTTGCCCGGGGGTCCTGCAGAGAAGGACGAATAACATGGTCACCTGACGGATTTGTACAATTACAAGTCCAGGTTTCAAATCCACAATAGTCCTACCTTGAACAAAAGAGCCATAGTCACTGAAGTAACTTGGAGGTCCTGGGAGTCCGGTGTCACCTTGGTCTCCCTATCGGATGTTCACGGTCAAAACAGAGCAGAGAAAGGAGAAAACAAAATCTACTCTTCACTCTCATAGCCTAAAACACATGCTAAGTAGCTAAGGGATTATTTTTTACCACACAGAGAGGAAGTAAGCTTTTTATGACTGCAGGAAACTAGTTTTTTTTTTTTTGTCATTTCCAATAAAAGGCAAAGAGCAAAGGGGAAAAAAACTGGCACTACCACTCGTAGGTTCGCTAGGCGTGGTAGCTAAGCTAGAGAACCTAGGAGTGGTAGCTCCTAGCTTAGCAAGGAGCTACCTCCACTAGCTTAGTTAAAACCTTCATTAGTAATCAAACTATTACAGCTGTCAGCTTAAAGCATTAAGATAAATGTGTAAATTATGAGCTGTTTTGCCACAACTTAAAGAAGAAAACATTTTGTAGCAAGTTAAACTAGCTAGAAGTTGTGGGGAAGCTAACTGTGGTTGTGGTTTCTATCGAGAGACAAAACTGAAAAAAAATATGTTTGTTTTTATCCTACAGTGAACAGTGAATAAAGGATGTTAAAAACCTTCAGATTCGCATTTCTTTTACCTTGGGTCCTAGGAATCCTGGTTGTCCCAGGAAACCTGGTTGCCCCGGTGACCCCTTGAAATAAAGAAAAACATTTTGGTTTGACTTAAGAGAAAAACCGCAACATGTGAACAAACAAGACGCAGACGCGATCATTGTCAAATCAACAGAGATTCATGAGGTACGCTATGCAAATCACTTATTTTTTATGTTTTTTTTTCTTTTAATTTCTTCTGTAAGTTACACTCTTATGATTATATGTTGAGTATTTTATTTTTGATATTCGTCATGATAATTTCACACCAACAACAAAGAAAATTTGCAAGGTATATGTGGAAGTAAAAATCACTTGGTTCAACAGATAAGCTTACTTTCAGTCCAGAAGGGCCAGGCGGTCCGACAAAACCCGTAGGACCCTGTTTGACACAGGGTCAAAGGTCAACCACGGAATAAAAGTTCAGATACAATTCTACAACTTTTTTTCCCCTGGAAAACAGAAAGTAGTGTTTAGGAGTCTTACTCTTGGTCCTGGGTATCCAAGAATGCCCTGTTCCCCGTCTTCACCTTTATAACCAAATGGCCCCTGGATTTAGATGATACAAAGAAATCTAAATGTTATTTAAGGCCAAGGGTTTATCATATAGTGGTCACCAAAAGTTCGACTTAGGTTTGGTGTTAGAAAAATCTTAAATGAATGTACAGAAGTTCTGTGGTGATACTTACAGGTGGTCCGGGTAGTCCAGAGTATCCTTTTATGCCCTTTGGGCCGGGATCACCCTGAGAAGAGAAACGGAAAAGGTGGTGGGATTGAAAAAAAAAACTACAACTTTGTTTCAGGAGCAATGACAATTATTTCTCAGGACATATTAAAAACATTTCAGTGGAAAGTTGATGATTTTACATTTTTCTCATTTAACTTACCTTTGGTACTCCACAAAAGACACTAACACAAATAGCTCCACTGGGTGATTTATGGCTTCAAAGGTGTTGCACTTTGAGATTCGGTACCTTGGCTAGCTAGGCTAACACCAAACACCTCCAAGCAGCTGCTGCCTTTGACTTACGCTATTTTGGCACGCGTTAACAGATGTCAGGAAGTTAAGAGTCTCAGAGAGAGTAGGTCTTGATACTAAAAAGCTACACATATAATTCATTTTGTATCAATTTTGTTGCCTACAGACAATTTGCCCCTCCCATCCCTCTTTCCTTTCCTTTTGAAGCATTGGCTAGCAATGTCATTCACATGTTAGCATTCCAAATTAGTTCATTTTTTATGGTTAAGAATAATTTTCTGAAACACTGCAGATAAATTCTCATAAAAGTTACTCAAATCTTACATAATTCCATTAGCTGTGTGTTAAGATCTGAAAACTTTGCATTAAATTTGGTTCTGATCCCAGTCTGGGGCATGTTGACTCTTATAAAATGCAAGTTCGTGACCTCTGACCATCAAGTAGGAGACCTCAAATAACAACACTGCCCTCACATTAGACTGTGAGTCGGCTGTAGAATATTTGTTGGCTGTCAATGCCGGTCCAAAACAAACCCTGGCAGATAAAAGAAGTTGTCTATGAAAAAACCAAATCTATAAAGGTACAAAGTAGCTAACTGTATGCTCGATACTGATACTAAGTAGTATCAGTATTAGACGTTCCTCTCAGATGAAGCATGCCTAACGTATCTGGGTGGACATTTTAAATTATTAACCCATGATTTTGTTTTTCTGATGCACGGCCTATTTATTTTTTATCTCCCACCTTTCAAAAAAAGGAGGACACAGATGGAGATGCACGTTGATTCTCATATTATGTAGGAAAATTCAGATTTTCAAAAGGCTTTTTACACATCTTTCCCATTAAATGTGGAAGGTGCCACATGGTTTACCAGTGGTCACCTGTAAACAAGAAAAACAGATTTCTGAATCCATATTTGAGATGCTTTCTCATAAACAAACTTTAAACACACAGCAGCCATCACAGATATAATCTGGAGTAAAGCCATGGAAGTCCAAATGCATGTATAAATAAAATCCCCCATTCATTATTACTTGGTGCAAACGTGAATTAGCATCTCAGCAAACACACTGTGGCCGCCCGATCTCAGCTAATCCGCACCGCCCCCTGCTTCCACACACAGTCTAACATCAGAATGTCGTGGGATGAAGTCAAAATTGCGTTTTCCAACAAACCTGCAGTCCTTTGTCTCCTTTGGGAAAACCCACAAACTCCACAATGACATTGATCAACGGCTGGCCAGGCTCACCGGGCAAGCCCACGTCGCCCTGCATGGCGTGATCATGGAAGAGAGACGGCTGTTTACGCGCCGCAGTTCTGACCGTTCGGCGGCGGCGAGTCAACGAGAGGCGAGGCGTCGAGAAGCGCCTCCGTAGCTTCGGCGTGTTTGACGGAGGGCGGACTCAACGGGGAGCCACAGAAGAGGATGGAGGGAGGAGAGAGGAGAGTCTGGGGTGACGGTAAGAGGCTGGTCTGTGATGTAAATTTGCCTAAATTATTTGAGATGCTTAAAACTCATTTACTAGCATTGAGACTGAAATTTTGGTCAAAATGAATCTGAGGTGATTCAGCTTAGAGCTCCAAATTACAGATGCACCGATCCGATATAAATATCTGTGTCGATCCCGATATGGAGAAAAATTCAGAATCGGGTATCGGTAACAATGTGCCAGATCCATGAGGACAGATCTATTCAATCTAAGTCTGTGTTTTGTACTCTTGTGTTTTATTATTTATTTCACATTACATCATCACCTCCCTAAAATAATAGCCTAAATAATTGTTTTGCCAAAAGTGATTTATTTTTTTTGTCTAAATTATCTTTTGGCAATAAAAATACAGTTAGGTTTTGGTTGAAATCCCTTTTGGAAAAAAATTACTTACGCCATTACTTTAGAAAGGTGACAATATTTAAAATTCCTATTTGTACTTCCTTTTGTTTTTGACAGTTTCAGTTTCTTTATTAGTCGTTTTTACATATTTGGCCAAACCTGTGAAAGTTATTGGTGTATTTAAGTGATCTGTACTGGTGCAGGTTTACCAATCTCAGCACATTTACATATTTACGAAAAAGAAAGTCAATTCAGCACCGTCTTTCTGTATCGGCCGATACCAAACCTCAGATATCAGTATTGATATCAGAAGTGAAAAACGTGGACTGGGGGGGGAGAAATTGCTTAGTTTATTCTGTATGTAAAATTGAATTATGTTAAAATTCCAAAGAGTTAATTACATTTATTTCTATTTTAACTGCACTTTTTGTTTGTGTTATGCTAACCTTGTTCAAACTTCTCATTTCCATAATTTTACGTGCCTCATACTAGTTCCTAGGAATTGGTGTATTTCGATTCTCCTGGATAATCACTATTTACTCATCCCGGAAGTGAATTCATTTAAACTCACAAACAGTAACGACATTTCTGATTGGTCGACAACAATCAGCAACAAATCTTATCCTGTTGGAAAGCGTGCTAATATGTGGGTTGAGACCCGTAGTAGAGATTGTTGGTCGCATCCATTACAAACCTACCAAATTCTCACTCATCATATTTCTTGTAAGTCTACAGCTGCAATTAAACAGCAAATTGTTTTGTTTGACCAAAACTATTCTTACGACAGCGCATCGTTTGAAACTTGAAATTATCTTTTGGACTCCAGTTTGTAAAAATGTGTGTCAAACTCCAGTGGAGAGACAGAAGCTTAATAGGTGCTTCTCGGATGGACCACTTCCTGGACACATCACTCCCCAAATCCTCCTCCTCCTGCCTCCGTTTCACTCATCCTCCCCTCCATGGCTGGAAAGTTTGCTGCAATCACTGCTCCTGGGTTTTTTTCTCAACCTTGAAGACTTGCTGGAATGTTTTATCCCCCTCTTTTGCTAAAAGCTCCCCCCATATCACAGTTTTACTGTGTGCGTGTGTGTGTGTGTGTGTGTGGTGACAGTGCTGCAGCCTCTGCCCTTCCCTCGCTGTGTTACCTTATCTCCTTTGTAGGCAGTGACAATTTTTTCGCCGCTTAGAGACCGGTCACCGGGAGAACCGCTGGGTCCGGGAAGACCCACATCGCCCTGGAGTCCGAAATACACACAACACACCGTTAGCCAATCAGATGGAGTGACTGGTTTGTGGAGGGAAGAAGGAGCAGAGCAGAAGATGAGGAGAATAAAGACAAAGGAGGAAGAGGAAGGGGCAGAAGTTGGAAAAAAGGGAAAGTCAATTGGAGAAATGAAGAGTATTTATTATTATCACTGTGGGTCAAAAAATTACTTAAAAAGTTATTTAATTTTACAATTCAGTATACAGTTTGCAGACAACATAAAATATTTTGTTTGTCTTGTTTTATTAATTTATTTATCATCCTGTTTCTAACGCAAACTCAGAAAATGTGAGACTGAAACGTAACACATGGATTTGGATTTGAGCTGTATGCTACTCTTCGCCGTCGACTTTCACCATAATTCGATGACAGGACATGTTTACACTTCGACTTGGGCCTCAATTAACACATTAATAGTCCTCAGTGCTGCCAATTTGACTGCAAAAACCTGTGAAACATTAATCCTTTGGTCTGCGTTCGACCACTAGGTGGCCTGCTAGATTTTTGGAAGCACAAGGGGGCGGGACCAAGCACACGTCAAACAAAACAAAGGGATGAGAAGAAGAAGAAAAACAACAACGACGTTTGTTTTGAATTGACGCAGTCGAGAAATTTGATGTTCTTCCGTTGTTGACAAAGACATCAAAACAACAATCTGGTAAGAAATACTTCATTCGCTAAGTTCTTTTCTTCTTCTCCTCTGCAGAGTAGCTAGTGTTTAAACTTGGGTAAATTATCGCCCCCTAGGGAATGTGGTGAAGCTGTACAACTCTGGGTGGAATATGGATTTTCAGCTAAGCTAAAGAGATAAATAGTTGTGTGTGCTTTCACACAAAGTCCAGACACACAGAGGTGAATTCTTCTTTATCTGTATACTCTTGTATTTTGAAGTCATGGAAAATGAGCCACTTTCTGCTGAAGGAAAGTTTTGCCACAGTGATAAAAATGTATGCAGTTTAAAGACTATGCTTAAAGCTGCAGTATGCAACTTTCAAAACAATGAGTTTTTCTTTTACATATTTGCTGAAACTATCTCTGTATCTTTTATATTTGGGAAAATAAAATGAACTCCTCTTGCCTCCTCCCTGTGGCTCTACTGCCATCTGCAGAAATGCACTGCTCCCACTCAGAAACAACCAATCAGAAAGAGGAGGAGGATCTTAGCGCTGTCAATCATTCTTGTGTACGCTCACATTGTAACCCATGCTCTTGGCTATGCTGCATCTAGCACGCCACACCTGAACCTGTCCTGAATGCCCAGGCCCGTTAGCATATTCACCAATGATGTCAGATTAACAGTTTTCCTGTAATAGTATGTTGTTCCTCCACCAACAACACATTGAGCAGCACGTGCACAAGCTTGATTTACAGCATCAAGACCCTCCTCCTGGCTCAGATTGGTTGTTTCTGACCAGGTGCAGAGTATAGAGAGAAAGCAGAGCAATTAGATTTTTTTCGCAGATTATTTGTCTCATGTTATACTGTAATGGTGACAGTTTTAACAAATATGTAAAATAAAAGAACAAACAAACGTATTGCTTATAAAATTACATACTGCAGCTTAGAAGTAGGAATTATTATTAAAAGTGCCTAAAAAGGTCGAAGCAAATCTGAAAAAAAAATTTTGTTCAGGTTTAATACAATCAATATTTCTACCTGCAGCAAAATGAAATTAACATAAATTTGTAATAGAGAAAAAAAACAACAGGACAGAAAAGAAAAGAATAGGATGAGAGCAAAAGATTAAGAGATGTGCTTTTAGATTTTTATTTTCTTATCTCTTAATTATGCATCTTTTAACACAAAAACACAATTCTTCCTTTCCAAACATCACATCCGGCTGTTCTCTGTCTCACTTAATGCCCTCAAATCTTATTCAGTGTGTGAGGATTTGCTTGAACATACCATACATGCATCGTGTGAGGAAGATGAATGTTAGTAAAGTGTGTGTG
Organism: Poeciliopsis paucimaculata; assembly: GCA_903067055.1. NCBI lineage: Eukaryota > Metazoa > Chordata > Actinopteri > Cyprinodontiformes > Poeciliidae > Poeciliopsis > Poeciliopsis paucimaculata. The sequence goes on from CAEGAD010019608.1 coordinate 41,405, forward strand.
TGTGTGTGTGTGTGTGTGGATGAGCAGGTGCGGGTGGGAGGGTGAATAGAGAAGGGTGGGTGGGTGAGAGGAGGGTGATGTACCACCAAACAGACACACGTGATCGAGATGAGGAAGTGATTGGATGCAGGAGTGGGGAGCAGTGATTCCAGCAGTCAGTCGCAGCCCACAGACTCTCCCCCCTCCCCCCGGAACGACAGCTCGGAAATTTCCATTCCAAATTCAAAGGGCCTTTTGCAATTTGACAAAAACCCGAATGATCTGGGGGATTTCTTAACTGAGTTCAGACGAACGAAATCTAAGAGCTGCCGTTCCACAGTGAAGAAATGAAGTGCCAAGCCCACGAAACAACGAACAACCCTCCAAATCTGAAGAACGGGGAGAAAAAGAAAAACTTTTTTCTTTTCAACATTTTATTAGATTTGATCCCCTTCCACTTTCACGGAGGTTGTTTTTGTCTCGGAGGCAACCCAGGTGATTTAAACAAACAAACAAACAAAACAAAACTGAATCAAGCAATGGTTGAGGTGATTTTTAATTTTTTTTTAATATCAGTCCGTGCCGATCAGAAGACGCTGGAGTGCAGTGTGTGTTAAATTGAGTAGAAAGATGGAGGAGGGAAGTTAGGCAGGTTACGGAGCCACCACCGAACGTTTTCCAGCATGCACAATGTTCAACGGAGACATTTCAGACCCAAATTCACCCAATTAGACATGCAGGCAAACAAATATCCACACACACACGAAATCTGGTCTGATTTCTGAGGCACTAATGTAAGAAATGTTGACAGGACAACATAACAGCTAAAGACAAACAGAACATTTAATTTGCATTTCTGTACTTCAGCGCTGCAACACATTCCACAAAAACTGGGGAGATTTCACTTTTATCAATCTGTAATGTTGCTTCGCCGTTAAAAGAGGAGCCAGTAAAATTATGTTCTGGCATTGAGATCAGTAAAAATCTTTAAGCTTTTTTTCTCTGCCTTACATGGAAGTGTTCAGTCTGCAGGCCCTTAAGCACAACAGCAGGGGCGTCCAAAGTGTGACCCCCGGGGGCCATTTGGGAATTTGTGTATGCCCCCATGACTGCAGTTCAAACTTATACAAATTTGGCCCTCTAGTGGGCAAGTTTGGAATTTTCCCTGCATGAAAATTTCAGTGACAAATTTGATTCTTCTTTGACATGTTAGGCAAAGTATCTTTCCTTTTTGTCTTAATTTCATAGGAATTAGAGCTGGAAACATCCAGGAACATCTTACTAAAAAAAAAATTAGAAATTAAAAATAAAAAAAGACTAGAGCACATTGAAAATTCTATTACTGGTATTATTTTTTTTTTTTTTTTGCTGGGAATAGACTCAAAGATTTTCTACACCCAATAAACAGTAAGAAGTTACCCAAAAAGTTAGGAAGCTGTTCTCCTTTTACTAAGAAAAAAAAGGTGCTTCAATTGTCTTCTTTTGCAATAAAATTGCACATGTACATGTATTTTTTTTTTAAAAAGGTCAGCTATTTCTTACTAAATGTATATATTTGTGCTTTCATGTCTGCACATTGAGCGCAAACTGGAACCAAAGTCAAATTCTTTGTTGTTGGCTAGTAAAGCTGATTCTAACCATGCTGATACAAAAAAAAATGTTATTTTCTATATTGACAACAAGCACAAAATTCAATTCAGTTCAACTAAGAATTAAAATATATTTTATTGATTCCAAAGGGGAAACCCCATTGCATTCATGGTTGTTTCTTCATCCTTGATCTCAACTACCTCCACAGAAAACACAATCGTTGATGTAGCTTTTGCTTTTATTTTATGTCGAATCAAAATCACACGTTCCAAAGAACTTGATCCTCGCCTTTGTGCTGCTTCTAAATCGTTTCTGTCTCAGTTTGTTTGGAATGTGCTGCAGGCCCGAAAAGCACGATTTGTGTTCTTTAAATCAAATAAAACCAGCAAATTAGATTTTCTACTCGGTTCGAACCACTTCGGTTTCGACCACAGAGCTTAATGAAAAACTCATTTTCTGCTCTATTTGCTTTTTTATTTTCTTTTTCTTTCAGCGACTTTATCAGTTCAAATGTTCTGAACGCAACCAATCCCCGAATTGACGTGGTCGGAATCGCTGCCTTCTTAAGACACCCAAACATTTCCACCTACGTCGACTTGGTTTTTTTTAATCATTTTGAGCCTTTCGTCGTTAATGTCCTACCTTGTCTCCTTTCCCTCCTCGATAAATGTCGCCTCGGCTGCCCTATAAACACAACGGGTTAACAACAAGAAGAGCCAGAGCCACATGTCCTTCTTTCTTTCTTATTAAACACCTTAGTATAACGGTGATTCATCCTGCCTTAAAATAAGACTCACCTCTGGCCCTTGGGGCCCCGGAGGGCCGGGGAGTCCCTACAAAGAGACAAAAGAATCAGACTTTTTTTGTTTTTTAGAGGAATTCAGACTTGAAATTCAGAGATTACTTTTTTTTTGCCAATTTTTGTCGAAGCTGATTACAAATGCACACCACATGTTTGACTTGTAATGTAAATCAAAAACCATTTATCGTCTCTAGCCGTCAAATAAAACTTTAACCCAGAGTTGATAATTGTGATGCGGCAAAATGTTTCCCAGAGGGGTATCAAACGCTTTTCCTTTGGCTCTCAGATGAGAAAAGGAATCAGAACTTTGTGGTTTTAAGATCAAAACAAAATCTTCTTCAAAATCCAGATCTGTACGATAGATTTTAATTGCGGACAGAACTCCATATTACCTACTACCTTCCTCTCTGAAGGACTGCAAATATCCAATATGTTGTTTTGTAACCTTTAATCAGCGATCGAACTGCATTAAAACCTGGTTATTCTGTGAAACCCGTGAAGAAGTCGGTCAAAGACGGACTTGGTTTACGTACGGGGAATCCGTCAATTCCTCTAGGACCTTGGAAACCCGGCGGGCCGGTCGGACCTCTGAGACCCTGCAGAGAAAACAACAAGAAGAAGAAAAAAGCTCACTGATGTCATTTTGCCCCGATGCTGAAAAAGTGTAACTATCATAGTAGATTTTTGCACCTAAATGAAAACATGTTTAATTATTGAGGAGGGAAATTCTTCCCTTCTAAACAACTGTGTAAAGAACAGGAAAGGCGAGTCTTACAGGTGGCCCCCTGGGTCCTGGTGCACCTGGTATCCCCTAAATGACAAAATGAAAACACGGATAACAATAAATTAAACACTAAATGATGAGTAAATAGAAATTAAAAACTGACAGCTTGTTATTATCCAGAGCACGTGAGAAATATCATTATTTCGAAACGATGACTTGCTCTTTTGCCATATTCATTGCATATACTCAGGTTTACAGAGCTGCCTCCACAGCACCACCTGCTGGCCAAATGCAGACACTTCAGCTTGGCTCAGACGCTGGCCTTGGCCAGTACAGTTTAACAGTAAAATAGCATTAAACTATGGTTTAGGGCTGAAACCAATGATTGTTTCATCAATTGATTAATCTATCAATTCATTCATGATGATAATCGATTAATCAGATTTTTTAAAAAATGGCATCGTCTTCACATTTTTCATTCAACCACTTAAGACTTTTTTTAATGCAAAATTAGGAGTACATTAAAAGATGTAAATAAACAAATGATTAAATTCCTTAAAAAAAAAGAAAAATAACACACAAACACATATAAATGCCTGAAATGCAATAACATAGCAATCCTTTAATAAATCTGAGTCGGATGAAGCTAAAGCCATGCAACCTGAGGAGTTTTGGATAAAACTGACTGTATTCACTCATCCCTTAATAATTAATCGATTAATTCAATTAGCTGACTTACATTTTAATAACCGAGAAATAATTGACTAATGACAATTAAAGCACTTAATTGCTTTGGTTCTGTCTATGTTTACTGAGTAAGGTGGACTTGATAGACATGTTTCCACTAAATTCTAATCAATCTGTAAACATGATCAGGATTTAATTATTTACTAATAAGACTTGAGGAAGTCTTATAGCTCACTGAGCTGTAAGACTCAGTTTTAAATGTGTTTTAAAAAGTTTAAAAAATTTTCTCTGCATGTTTTTATTTTTATCAGTAGGAGGTCTGAGCCTGTGAGTCGTAGGTATTTTCTATGTTTATGAATCTAGATACACTATGATGACGAAGAAGTCAAAATGCTAAAAGTCTGTTCACAGGATAAAAGAGGAAAAATATCTTTAAAAAAACTATGAACGTAGCAGGAAAATATAAAATCAGGATTGAAGCAAAAGCAGAAAAGCAGACAGCTGGAATGAACTTTCACCAAATAAAATCTTTATTTTAACCTTGAAAGTTAACAGCAGTATCAGGACGTGTGTCCTGGAGATCTTACCTCAGCGTTGTCTCCGATGTAGATGGGGTCTCCTTTCTGACCTTTTGGCCCCTGTGGCCCCTGTTTTTTATTTGTTTTTTTTTAGGTAGAGAAACGACAACATGACCCACCTGCCATCGCCACAATCAAAACGAATCAAGGAATGAAAAGTGGCGCTCACTTGAAACCCAGGATATCCCGGAGCGCCCGTGCCGTAGCCGGGCCGACCCGGGTCCCCCGTTGTCCCGTTACAGCCGTCCTTCCCTGGCGGGCCCCTGCTGCCCTGCTGACCCGGGTGACCCTGCAGGAGGAGAGGAGAGGACAGGAACGGGTAATCGACCAGCCTGTGTGTCGTACACCTCGACCACGTTCTTCTTTGTGTTTCCAATCTTCCAATGCTTAGAGTTGTGGTTCAGAACCAACATAAATGCCTATAATCTCCTTTTCTTCACGTGCTGTTTGCTCTATTTTTTGTGATTAACATCAGAAAAAAACTGACAACTTGTTATCCTCCTGTTGACAGATCATATGAATATATATATATATTAAAAAATTGTTTGTTGTAAGGATTTTTTTATTTATTTGTATGAAACACTCTTGATGCAGAACATCACATTCAATTCAATTGAATAAAAACAAAAATGCTGCATTGATCCCAGAGGAAAACCAAACTCATATTTTTCAAAGTTCTTTAAAAAGCTGTAGATTCAGATGGCAGTGGGAGGAAAGGATGTTCTGTTGCGGTCTGTAATACAGCGGCTCAGAAAAAGCCTCTGACTGAAGACATTCTGTTTCCATGTGAAAACCTCATCGAGCGGATTCTCAGGGTTGTCCATCATTTTCTTAATGTTACGTGTTGGTTTTCCTGTCCTTGTGGCATCTCCTAGAAAATCACTGCTGGTTCAAACTGGACTGAATGCAAACTGGGATGGCATTCAGTCCATTTGTTTCTGATTTACTTACAGGCACTCCATCAGTTCCTCGAAATCCAGGCACTCCCATTGGTCCCTGCATTGGTAAAGACACAACACGTGATTAATTCATAATCAGAAAAACAGAGCAGAAGAGAAGTAGTGGTGGTGGTGTGTACGCCGACACCCCGAACGTTTGGATCTCGTCCAGATGAGGCTTAAGACAAGATATTGCCAACCGTTGCAATTTTTTACTTTTTCATTGCTATATATTCTTGTTGATAAAATGTACAAGACCCACTTTGTCTCCTTTGTCCCCAGACGGTCCTTTAAGTCCGATATGGCCCCTCTCTCCTTTAGGCCCTTGAGGCCCTAGGCCCCCGCGTGGCCCATCAGGTCCGGGCTGTCCGATCTCACCCATTTGCCCAGGACGACCCTGAGGAAAAGAATCCAAGAGCAGAGAAAACGAAATGTGTTTTGTTCTTTTTTTTTAAAAAAAAATCATTTTAAAACAAACTATTACACTTTATGAGAAATAATCCTTTTTGCCCACAATTGATTCGATGTTCAATATACCTCAATGTAATACACAGATACTATTGGCAGATAGATACTAATACTAACACTGTAGGTTTGTTAATCACTAAAAAAGTCAAACTCTCTTTGATTTAGTTTTAAAATTATAGAACCCTGTTTAACGTTTTTACACACACGTCATGCCAACTAAAAATAACTATTGAACACTTTTGGCGAGACGCAAGAGAAAAAAAAATACTGCTTAATGTTGCCACATTGTGGCTTAAATTCTGGTTCAATCAAAACGATTAATCGTGATTAGTCTATTACTCAAATGATTGTTAGCTGATTAAGTAATCAATTAATTGTTAACTGGAGTATGACAACTCTGAAAAATGCGCAGTTTGGTGAAAATAATACATTTTCATAGCAGTAAATGAGCCAAAACTCTACAAAAACTATAGAGTTTTGCATTTAAGATAAAAAAAAAAAAAACCTTAGCCAAACCTCCTCAAGAGATATATAGCTTTAGCTTCACCTGGTTCATATTTACTTAAGAAATACTACAGTATTGAAATTCATGCAATAAAATGTTTATTTCCTTATTTTAAAGTAATTTTATTATTTGTTCATCTGTATCTTTCAATGTATTTTTAATATTGTATAAAAAGTGATTAAATGAAAAATATGTAAAATGTGCCATTTGTTATCTTCTAATCGATTAATTGTCAGACTAATAGATAGATTACTAAAATAATTGTTATACGAAAGCCCTAATTAAAAGTACCAATGAAGCTGTAATTCTAAATGTGCGTTTTTATTAGATTTATAAAAGGCCAAAATTTGATATTGATATTTGATATTTTGTGCGAACATGGAGCTTCATATTTCATACACCTGTTAAACTAATAAAAGTAGTTCAAACAGTGATTAAATGTTGTTTTTTTAAACGAAATAAATTTTTTTTTTAAAAAGTGTCTAAAATCAATTGTAAATCTTTGGCTCTCTGAAAGACGCAGTTACAACACTTCCGCCACAAGATGGCAGCATAGACACAACGAACGGGCACAAACAGGTGCTGAATTAGAGGTTAGGAAGTGGAATCCCTCCATTAGGAGGCCGGACTCAATAACTCACTAAGGTACACACATTCATAGGACCGCTCAGACTACTGACAGCCTGCGATTAGCTCATGCTTTAAACAATATAACAGGGTAAGGAGAGAGGAAGCGGATCAGGATATGAAAACAAGTCTGAGAGAGAGGCAGCATGTCCTGCGGTCAAAGGAAAGTCAGATTCAGATCTGAGTAACAATGTTTAGTCATCACGCAAATCGGGAGCATGGCAGCGAGACGTTCTGTTTCAATTTACAAGAAAAATACGCTAATAAATTCCACTGACAAAGATATCCCACCATGCGTTATCTAGGAACGTAAAAGACTGCGGCGTGTAAGACGTTTACAAGGGATTCGTACAGCTGACATGCATGTAAATGCTTGTACGAGTGCACACGCATGCTTTTTGTCAATAACAGCACATAAAGTGCAACTTTACATGTATGACCATAGAATTGCTGTTGTCTTTTAAAGCGCCAGCGACCCCTGATTAGCATCCTTTGTCTTGGAGTTAGAGGCCGCGGCTCGGCTTCCAGCCCACGTGGCCTCAGGGGGTAGGAAGGGAAGCATAATGACAGGGCTGTGCCAGCTAAAGGAAGCCTGCCAGAGCTGTCTGGCCCAGATTTGACACTCACACCTGGTTTCACCCAGAGAAAATATGCAGTGCTTCCACCAGGAGACACTTTCTCTCACAACTCACCTCCACTGTCGCTGGCTTTACCTTAACGCTTGAAGAATAACTTAAAGTCCTTCTTTTTTTTATTCCCTTTTATAGTCTTTCGGTATATTGTCCAAATCTCAGTGAAAGTCACCCATCTTTATCTCCCAGTTGGCTAATCTTGTAAATGTCCCGACAGCTTTCCAGCAACTTCCATTTAAATGTCTGCATACCCAAAAGTCTGAGGCTGCTCATGGGGTCATCTTTTTAAAATGCTTTTAGCTTTTCCAAGGATCTTTCTTTCCAGTCATGGGTAATCTTGAGAGCTCCATCTTTGTTTGATGTTGGATAAACAGTAAGAGGTGGTCAGGTTGTTGAAATGTTAAGACTTGCTTTCCTGCTAGGCCCCGATTCTGTTCAGAAGAACGAAACTACCAAAGGGTGACTCAGAAATCCAGACTTTTGCAAACCCAAATTCCCTACATTCAGATTTTGATTCTTTATGACATTCTGGATGTCTGAGGAGAGTATGTGACTGGTTGGATTGTCGTGTCTGTGTGTTCCAGACATAATTAAACAAGGTTCAGATTCACGAGTACAATCACACACAAGTTTGGCCTCTGTCCCAATCCAGATTAACTCATTTTCAAAACCTACAACACTTTCCACATCTGGACTGAACTGAACTATCCAACATAAATTTGATGTAGCATAGCAGATAAATACATAAAACTACAGTTTGTGATCTGTGTCAGTACTCTACATTTTCAAGTCTGTCCAAGACCATGCTGCAGCATTTCAATCAGATTTATGCCTTGACTTTGACTAGACCACTCTAAAAACATTAGGTCTTGCTGATGTGCTCTGGATCAAAGTCCAAATGCTCCTAAATTTTGAGAGATATAGATATAAATACAAGATACAAGTTAGATAAAGAACATTCCTATAGGTATTGTCCAATTGTTTAACTATTTTGAGCTGTCATTTTCATTGACATCTTTTGTATGCCTGTCATAAACATAAGCATCTGACAGACTAACCTTTGCTATGCTTTAACCAAAAGACCACTCCCATGTTGTGTTTTCTATACATGGTATGAATGCAATGTTTTTTATTGGACTCATATGTTAGCCAGGTCTACCAGTGATCAGTCTGTCCCATCCCTGACTTCCGACTTCATCCGTCTCACACCCTCACCAGTTGGCATCTCTGTCTGTTTTCATGCCAGCCGGGTCTCTTCCCGCCTCTTCCAGACCTTCCACCCACATCACCTTCCACCTGACTGGTCAGTTTATAGTCCCAAATCCCTTTCAGTACAAAGGTCACAATGGGGCCCATTCTGGCCCGCTAAGCTCCCTGGACTTACAGCTCCCGTCTAGCCTAGCTCACTTCCTGATAGACGAGAGTGCTTGGACAGACAGATTCTGGTCACCATGCGTGTGAAAACCGGTAGGTATGCGTGCATGTGCGTGTGTGTGTGTTGTCCATGGATGCACATTCACACAGAGATGAACACATACCCCGAGGGTTTTTAATCGAGTCGTATTGTTCTGTGGGCTGGTGGGTGCCAAGAGTAAGATTTCGGTTGTCACACCGAATGCTCCCTTGTGGACAATGATGGGCAAAAGCACGGAGGGAGGGGTTCGCGAAAGTCCCGGGTCTTTGGGTGCATGTTTAATCATCAGGGCACACCAAAATTGAGCCAAATACAACCGACATGTGAATCAACAGAACCTCAGATCTCCTTTGTGTGAAAAAAATATTTATATAATTCGAAAAAAGAAACAGGTACATTTATATCTGAACAAACAACTTCACACTTCTCACTTCATTTGTCTCCAGACGCATTAAACAGAGGAAGAGGTAAATCATGGGTGGATGGGAATGTTTGGGTTGACTGGACTTGTTGTTCTGTTCTGATCACACAGTGAACCCAAACACGTCTTGTGTATTCATATGCGTTTAGTGATGAAACGGGAAAGAAAGAACGATGCACGAATGGAATATTTCCCACCTACCCCTGCGGTGGGTAAAACTGAGTGACGGTTACCACTTTGTGGTCCAGAGTTTGTGTTTTTCTAACTTGTGGGGGTTAAGAGTTTTCCTGTCTGATCGACCCATCGTCGCTTTCACACTTCCCCCAAAACTTGGAGATTCTGACCAAACCTGGGACTCGGGTAAACAACTTTGAACATCTAAACAATCCTGTTTGCATATTTTATGGTGGCTGCGTGCCAGTACAAACTCCTCAAGTTCATAGATGTGAACTAACTCAACTAAATATTTGCTCCCAGCCTGAAATATTATTAATGTCAACGCAAACATATGGGAGGAAATGGGAGCAACACGCTGAAGGAGAGATATGATTTTCCTTCTGTCATAATACCAACTACAACTCTATGCTGATGATGATGCGTTTAAGTTTTAACTTACCCAATTAGATGCAGAAGATACAGCAAAAAGATGACCTCAGTAAATTGCTTGACTTAATGTGTATTATTCCTGAACCTAGCAGCTAAACTAACTCTTGCATTACACGTTCTTTTTGCTACCTGCCTTATTCTTGGTGGTGTTGTTGTGTGACTAAATGTGGTTGCAACCTTCAGCATTTGCGATAAAACTGTCTTGTTTGGTAGTTAATCACGTGTAATGAGATGTGTTTTTTGTTTTAAGTAAGCGGTTTGCAGTTTAGCTAAATTCCTTGGTTTCTTGTCCGAACAAGACTACCTGAAGCGCTGTTCACGGCTGCACCTTTAATCTCTCTGATATTGTGGCTTCAGCACGTGTCGACACCTTAACTATCGAACTAAAATATGAAAAACGGGGGATTATGACTCTGTTGCCAACAAACAAGGAATCAATGCAAATATAACATCTAAATTGGAGGCATATTTTCTTCTGTTACATGGTTTAACAAAATAAAATATGGAAAAAATAACCCATGACCTATTTTTAGGTGCCTGGGTTTAAACCAACAACGAGCTATACAACATAAGCTTCAGGAATGGATTAACATCACTACAGATCAGGTACAATACAAAGTTGAAGAAATTCTTCACAAAGAGAAGAAAGCTAAAAACCTAAAATAGTCAGTGACCTCTGAGTGATTTGCTGACGTCACAGCCGTGTTGGGATGTGGTGGCCATCCATCAATCCACTACTGCGTCCATCTGGACCATCCAGGGTTTCACAGCAGTCATCAGTGAACAAGTCTGTTTGAAAATTAATCTTCATGTCCGGCTGGACCCACTGCGACCGTTTCTGCTTGTGAGCTCTGGTTAGGGGCCCAATAGTAGGTTGATGCGCCACAAGCCTCTGGAGGATCCTCCACCTTGAGGCTCCAACAGCTTCAAATAACTGTTTGCTGCTTTGTAAGGACATTTTAACAGCTGCTCTCTTAATCCCATGAATTTGTCTAAACCTTCCTCATTAAGCCTTTATCTGCACAAACCATCTTTGTGCTGAATCAGCCACAAATCTCTTCACAGTACGATAACGCCTATCTAATGTTTTCATACCTTGTCACATGGCACCACACTATCTGGTGATTTTTGTCAGCAGAGAGAACCTTTCTCTTTCCCATATTGCTTGAAACCTGTGGCTTGTTTAATTATGTGGAACATCCTTCTTCAGTAGATTTCCTTTAATTGAGCTCACCAGACAAACTAATCTGAAATTAAATATCGTGATTCAAAGAGCCCTGATACACAATACCACCTATAAATTTAATAGCACAACAAAAAAATTTTTTTATCTTTATGATACTTAAATCCAATTTGCATAATAATTTGGAACACGGTGTAAACATAAGAAGGTTGAGGTCCTTGTAATATCTGACAGGGTTGGGATCATTTTGCGTTGTATGTTACATTGTTTTAACAAAACTATCAGTATAGGTATATTATGTTAGATCTGTTGTTCTCAACGAATAAACCAAGGAGATCAACCAACTCTAAGCTCCATTTTTTTCCCCTGCACGTTTCTCCTTTCATGCTGCACCAGGAAGCTTCCCACCGCTCCTCAGCCCCTCTGGTTGTGATGATGGCTGCCATTAAAACCAACAACCTGTTGTCTCCTTTCATCCAGATGCTTTCGCTGACAGTAAAAATCGCATTTAGCGCTCACCGAGCGGCAACCAATCCCCTGGCGATGATGTCATAAAGTCGCAGTGTTTTCTCAGCTGCAGAGCAAGGAGGACGGTAAAGACAGAGGGTGGGGGGAGATCAAATCACAGAACTTCCTTGGATGTTATTTTTTCATTTAAATTCCAGATTGCCGCCCTTTGCAAACATTTCTATAGCATTTTTTCCTCAACAAAAAAGCAAAAGAAAACGGACGTTTCTCACTGAGGCGTATGATTTTATAAATATGTATTTTCAAACACTGAAACTTAAATGAACCTTATTAAAGGACACCAAAGCAACTGTGTGTCTACATTATCCACTTCCCTTAAAATCAGCCTGAGGTGACGACTGAGTCCAAACAGCAGATGTAATTGGCACGTATGTCTCGTTAAAACCTTTCAGACTTCCAGGACCCGTTTCCAGATGTGCCTCCAACAGCAACTCAGGTGACGATCTGACTTAAAAAAAAAACCAGTTGATACATTAAAATATCACCACTAAGTTAAGGTATTTCAGTAATTAAACTTAAACAAAAATCAAACTCGATATACCAAGAGTGATGTACTTCAAGAAGTTAATCATGTTAATTTGTAGGCATGGCAGCAAAAACATATAAGAAACATTAGACTGTTTAAAAGCCTGTTGTTGTAGCGTGGCAGGTTAATCTAGCTGAGTGTTTCTCAATGGGGGCCGTTCAGAGGACAGCAGGGGGCGCTGGGATTCCTTTACACTTTACACCACAGGTACACTTTACACTTTAAATGCACAACAATACTAGTATAGACTTTAAGCAACTTGCTAAAACTGTAACGTGTAACAATTAAAACATGCGTGGCTGCAGCTGTGTCGATAGTTGCTCTCCTTCTCTTCAGTGTTTTTCAGCTTCTCCTGCTACTGGCAGCTTCACTGCATCCGTTCAGCGTTACTCCGGCTGATGACGTTGCCGTGATCCACTTGTCTGGTGTCTGATTTTCAAATATTTTCTGTTTTATTGAGGATTTTTAAGACAGCAATGAACCAAGAGAGGATAGTACTAATCAAAGAAAACTAAATGGAAACGAATGAAGAACAAAATGCAAGAATGAACTCAGAAACTAAAGTAAATACAGAGGAATAAATTGGTAGGTCCAACGATAATTAACACTGTATGGCAAGAACAAACAGTCATTGTTGTTATTTAAAAGGTAAATAATATTGTTAAAGTGCCATGGGTTTGTTGGGATCACAGCTAATACTAATAAGAAATATATGTTATAGACAATAACAGTAAGAAACTTGTCGCTTATTTTTGTTTTTAATTAGATTTTATTTTATATATTTATTTCTTCAATATTATTTTTCATGTCAGTGTTAATGTCATGAGACTCTTCTTCTCTCTGATATTTCTGTGAGTTTCTGCCGGTGCAGCTCTGTGCTGCCTTCAGGAGAATGGGAAATCAAAGTATCATCCATAAAATGTGTCCCACATGGCATTTACTGCGTAAAACCAGAGCTTTCAGTGCAAAAACAAAAGTTATGGATCCTTTGTATGCCGTACAAATACGGCATACATGGGACAGAAACGTGGATTATATCTTGATATTAGCCTGTTTATTGATTTATAGATTAATGGTTTTACTGGACAGAAATGACACAGAACAAAGCTGGTTCTTAGTCAAACCTAATGAGTCAGATTGAAAGTGCCACGGAGTCACTGAACAGCCTAGTTATGATCGACACAGTTGGAGTCCTATCCATGTTTTGACGTTGCAGAGTTCAGTCTTTTTGCAAATAGTTTAAAGATTAAGTTGAATGTCCATTCGCTGCATTTTTCCTATGCGCCTGTAAAAATAATTTCTATTCGCATTGCGTTTTTTGTTCTCTGGGAAATTATTTTTGACGATAACTCCGGAAACAACCATAAAAATCAAAACATCCACAATAGTGACAGTAATATTAATAATAAAATAATATTCAGTGAAAAGTATCCTACAAATTCTTTGATGGGGGGAGCGGTAATGAACCTGGATAATGGATAGGGGGCACTGGCCCAAAAAAGGTTGAGAAACAGCAACCTAGCTTTTGAATGAATTAAGTAAATTTGAATTTCAATTGAACTGAATGGAGATGAGCTTCATTTTAGACAACATGCCTTTTTTCCTTCCACTCAACTTACCGTCTTCTGGTCGGACAGACCACTCCGTGACATTCTAGCCTTTTTGTGCACGGTATTAATTTCCACAATAGTGAATGAGAGACATACATAAAAAATGCTTTAATTTTGAGTGAAACTTTCATTTTCTAATGAGCTGCAAGCCATAATTACCAAAATAATCAAAACATATAATCCATATGTGAGTAAGTATTCTTTCTATTTTTATTTTTTCTACTGTAAAGCAGGCCCAGGCATTGCCCTGTTTTTCTGGAGATAAAACCGTTGTTTATGGAGGAACCAGAGAGGTTTTGGGATCAGTTAAACACTACAGGAGATAAACGGAGGCCAAGTAAGATCGTTCTACGATAGGGATGAAAGACGCCTTCTTGTGCTCCCTCCTCGATCTGTGTGGTTGACCCAAGACTATTATAGACATAACATTCTTTTATGAATGCTAAGCCAAGCAGTCAAGCATCCAAACTTCAGGGATTTATATAGAAAATTTGATTTGTGTGCCACTAAATTCCTGCACTAACAAAAAAAAAAGAAAGAGCGAGACAGAGAGAGAGAGAATGGCGCTCCAACTCTTTAAAAAAACTGTTAATTTTTGACATGTAATCAAATTAAGTTTGGAAAACTTTCTTTATTTAACATAAAAACTTAATAAACTTAAAATATTCACTTGAATAAACTCAATTTGATGACTTGTGACTAGCTAAGGCTTTATATTTAAGCTGGATCTCCTGTTTTCTTTCTGTCAGTATTTATCTTTTACGATTAAATTGCTCCTTTGCAACATGCATGAAGTACGGCAGATAAATTTTATGACCTTTACGACTAAATTCAAGTTAGCCAATATTTATTTTAGAGTCCTCACACTCAATGGCAGATTTCATTTTTAAATTTTTTTTTCTATTCTAATTCCACCCCCAAAAAGCGAAGCCAACAATTCAAGCTTCCCACATTGCTGTGGCCCACTTTTTAAAACTCTTCACTGACTTTTTAAAGAGAAACGGAAACGACAGATAAAACACTCGAGCAGTTGAACCCTCTCAATTTGCTCCACGAGAGGACAGGACGCGTGTTCTCGTTTTCCGAGACGTCGGACTGAGTGGGCGACCTCCAGCCAGCTGTGTTTAGGTACGTTGGAATTTGGGTTTCCTGGAGAGTTTGAGGATGCCCTGCTGCCTTGGCCTTGGTGGGGATGTGTGTACATCAGAGACATAAACAGCTCCGACATAAGAAATGCACAACCTGATGCATTTCGTAGCTGAAGCACTCTCTGTACTCCCGCACTTCACCGTGCCACACAGAGCGTGCCTTCCGCTCATTTTTAACGCCATTTTTACTGAAAAGCGATGCACAGCTGCATGTTTAATTGCACCTTACCGACCGTTTTCTTCAGAAACAAGCCGGCAACGGCGGCCACCGCTGCTGAAGAGGTGGAAAAAATAAAATAAAATAGAAATCTCGTAAATGTTTATTTGACACGCCATTAACGATCTGTGCGATCTGGAAATGCGGCAAACAACCGCTCGCTTCATGAGAAGCTATAAAATCGGTAATGATCAGTTCTGCACATTCCTCCACACGTTAGTTAAACACTCCTATACAAAAGCTACGCGTAGAAAAGACAGGGGATGGGAGAAATTAAAGACTTTCCCCCATCCTCCATAATTTTCCTCTCGTTTTTGTGTAATGGAGTTAAAAGGGGGAGACTGGGTTTAAGATTTAGGAAAAGAGATGTGCTACTATTTACATTTTATTTAAAAATGCCAGGCCTGAAATTATATGCACCCTTTTTAATAATCAATCGGTCGTCTTTATTTTCATTAAAGCAACCGAAGCCTTCTCATACTAAGCATATTATCACCTTAAGCTTCATGTTTCTGCAAAGATGATCAGATTTGAGTCTGGACCACTCAAATCATGTCCACTTCCAGATGTAGACGTTCGTAAAATGAAAAGATGGGTATGAATATTTTTTGCTATTTTACCATTGCACATAAAAAAATAGAAAAAAATTGTCGGCCCAACTTTCATAAGTTTCAACAAAAATATATTTGAATATATTTTACCAGGTGGATCAAGTCAGATATTTGGAAAGCAATTAATTCCCTATAACGTTTTTGTTTTTCCTAAGATACGCTTGCTTTGTATTTACACAAAGATCACAGACAAAAGCAGCATTATATATGTTTAATGTTTAATAGATAAAGTCTAGCATAGCCAAGCTAAAACTAATCTCAGATGAACATCAGATAAAACTCTAAAAATCAAACTCTTGGAAAAAATAAGTTCCTGAAGGCGCCATGTGAGGGCGCTATAGTGCATATCAAAGAGGGAGAGGAGAGACGGACTCTTGCTTTCAAGCCACACTTCTGTCTAGCGGTTCAACATTTCCCTCCGTGTGGAAGGAAGGAAATGTAACAGCAACATGATCAAAGCAGGTGAATGAAGAAGAAAACGGAAGAAGAGATTTTCTCAAGGTAATTTGTGTAGCTGTGATTTAGCACACGTAGATGCACCGGTCTGATTCTGTGACCTCTGGGTTAGCTCTAACCTTTGACCTGTGTTTGGCTAAACACCGGGCTTTGCACTTGGAAAGAAGTGCAGCTGCGACTATGGTGGGGGTTTCGTGTCTATCTAAATAAGGACATCAGCGTCCACCGAGAAGTTCAAAGCTTGTATTTAAGCTCCGACTGCAACATAAGGGAGGATTTGTCAGGGGGGCCTCAGCAGACGACAAGAAGCTGCTCTACCTTTACTACAGCATCGTGTGTGTGAGAGTCGCTTCAGATGAAGCCTAAACAAATCTCCCTGCCCCCAACCCTAACCCCGTTTGAGCATCAAAAAGGAGGGAGCACCTGATAAAATGCCATCGGGGGCCCACCAGTGGGTGTGGGTCCAAGTGAAATGCTTGGGTGACAGGCTACCATTGATAAGGCTGTCCTGTCCTGTCAGACTATCTTGCCTGTGGGTACATAAGCATACATGCCAGAGAAGCACACCTATAGAGGCGGGTGGAAGGCCTCAAACCCAAACAAATTCAAAAAGCAGCACATTAAAGAGGAGTAGACAGAGTGGTCCAACATACTGTACATGTAAGATCAAAGTTAACATCCATGTACACAATCTAAGGCTCTGGGTGAAAGTAGAGTAGGTGGGTAGGTGCTGATGAAGCCTTCATGGTCTATTGTTGTGTGTCCCTCGTTGTCCTATCACTCTTGTTTCAAACTAAGACAGCGAAGGTATTCTGCACCTGCAACACCCTCTAAAACACAGAGCATGATAAAACATGAACGTGCGTTCAAATTCAGTTCAAATTCCTGTCAATTATCCAGAGTTGCTGTGTAATTGACAGGGGTACATATTGGTTCTCTGTTTAATTGGCATGAATTCTCTGGGTGTGCGTCCGCATTTTGACGGCAAGATCGGTTGCCAGTCCGTCCTGAGTGTGTTATACGGCTCCTGAAATAAATACACTACGAATCATAACCCTGAGCCAAAACCTGAGAGTATAAAAAATGAGTGAGTTATTGGGGAATATCGGTATTTTGGGCTAAGTTGAAGCATGAAGACCACCAATGTAAAATGATATAGTGAGTTTCATAAGAGTTCCTAGGTTGTTTTTCTGAATGCTGATAACAATCATAAAGCATTGTGAGTGTGTCGAAAGATCCCAACACTCCCTCAAGTTATTTTCATAATTCTTCTCCTAGGGTTTTGCTCACTGATCGAGAATCTTTGGGACATCCAAAGAACCGAACATACGAGTGAAAAGAAAACATAAACCAGCTACATTGTGAAGAGTTGCTAAAATTAAAATGAACCAAGATGTAATTGTTGACGTTTTCAGTTTTCATTCACGCTCTCGGTCAGCAGGGCTAATCCTTCCCTTTTCTGCATCACGTTTTTCCCCTCAAAAAGCCTATAATGAAGACGGTGAATTCAAGAGTCATTCACCGTCTTGGCTGGAAGTTGGTTGCAGCTCCAAGTGGAGCCAAAATCGGGAATTACCTCAAACTTCCAATTGAGCCAATATCCAGACTATCAAATTCCTCTAGATCTGGATGAGCCTTTTTACGAAGTAGAGTCTGTTTATTTGAGACCAGTTAAGAAAGATAGTTCAGAAAAGAACAAATATGTAACAATGGTGAATGTTTAGAAGGTTTTAGAACTAAACTTTAAATGAATAAAAGTATTTTATATGTGGACAGGCTTTGAAAATAGCGATCCAATCCTCACAGACAAATCTAAATGAACTTATTGAAAGAACTAAGAGGTTCTCTGTTGTCCTGAAAGACGGTTTAAAATGCCAAGAATTGTCAACGTTGTTGTTGTAAGACGTTTTTTAGGGTGGCACTTCTGTCCTTTTCTTCCTCCCAGGAAGCTGCATGTCGCAGTTTTGACAACACGTTAAATTGGGAGTGAAAAATATCTTCCCCAGCAGCCCCTGTTCCGGCTTCATTCCTCTGCCTTCATTTCTGCACAGGGCTTTAAACACCAACAATTGGGTCAGTGTCACCTTATCTCCCCTTCTCTCCTCTCGGCCGGTTTGACACAAAAGGCACGCTGCCGGCCTGTCCCCTCTTCTTTTAACCCTACCCCTGCGCAACTTTTTCTTCTTCCGCTTTTTCTTTCTTCTTTCTGCCTTTCTTCTTCTTCTTCTTCCCGGTCTACCTGCTTCAAGATTAAAGGAGAGGAATTCAGGGGCAGAAAGACGCGGTCTTTCACCGCGAGGCCCTTCGAGGGGCTTTCATCCCTCATTTCTTGTGCTCTCATTCCACCGAGACACACATCCACTATCGCTTTACCTGAGTCTTATTTTAGAAGGTGCAGGCGGCCCACTTCCCCAGCCTGTTGGGCCTTTACTCCACAGCCGCTTTTGTTGTCTGGGCCCCGGTGAATGAGACTTACATTTTTGTGTCTGCTGGCCCGCCTCTTATTCAGCCGCGGGTCACTTTCCACGCAGTCATCTTATGGACTGGGATACGTAATATTTATACACTTCTCCATGCAAAATGCACATCTATTTTGCATCTCTAGAGGTCATTTCTCTATTGATTGAAAGTAATATCATACACGTTTTTATAAAAACTTGCATGCACATAAAGTTCTACATAATGCACGGAAGACTTTTGTAACTCGCATGTTTTGAAGTTGGTCAGGTTTCCAGAGGAATACGTAAAAAACGAGTGAGAGAGGCCCATTTCCTTTAATATTGGCTTAAAAACGGTAAAGTCAATAAAACATGTGGTTTCACTGCAGACGTGTGCCGATATTCGTCAGTGAGAGAAGAGATTAAAAAAACAAAATCTCATCTGACCTATGGCTTTGCACAGCACGACGGAGTATTACGGCCTTACTAAGAAACAAACAAATAAATAAATAAAATTACAAGAATAAAACCAAAATAATTCCAGAATAAAGGGAGGGAAAATTTTGAGAATAAAGTCCAAATATTACAAGAATAAATTATGATATGACTTTCACGTAACACTACCATTTTATTGCCGTGTTATTTTGATACATTTTTCGACTTTGTTCTCATAAAACTTTATTTTCTTAATATTATGACTTTATCCTTCCAGTCTATTACTTTATGCTCAGAATTTTATGACTTTATTGTCATGATTTTATCTACTTTTTCATTGTCTTTGCTTGGCACTAATACTGCGTTGCGGCGCAGCTGGATTTAGAACCGCGGCTGAAATGCGTAGATCCAGCAGAACTGTGATAAACAAGGCTGGACAGGAATCTCGCTTCATTTGAACCACGCAAAGTGAGGACGCCTGTTTCCAGGGGAAATTAACACTGTTAAACATGTGCAACTATGACAATTAAACCGTTTAAATCTTTTCTACTGAAACTGTTACAAAACCACCAGAAAGCCACTAATGTTATGCTACAAGAGGCGTTTTGGTACACTATGTTAACTTGAGACAGTTCCATTATTTTCATCTCCCTTATGAGATGACAGGAGGAAACATTTCCAGTTTATGCCTCTGCATGCCAAGGCTGCCCAGAACTATGCACAAGACGGGACAACGATGCCCTGAAGAGCAGTTGGCACAGCCACACATCCTAAACACCTGCAGAGACCGTGACGTAGAAATGTCACAAAAAAAATATATAAAATAAAACTGGGGGAATTTTTTTTTATAAAAATCACAACGCTGTTTCTTTTCAATCAAATAAAAGTGCTGCGATTCCAGTTTACGTCACTTTTAAATTAACAGCATGCAAACTAGTAATTTTCTTGTTATGATGTGGTAAAGTTTGGCAAATTGTCAGACTAAAGCAAAAACCAGCAACACTCAAAACGAGGGTGAAGGAAATGAATTGTGCCATCGTGAAACATGTTTTCATATATAATTAATAGGTTACCAAAAAAAAAAACAGGGCAGTTATTTTGCATTTATTTGTTGGGATTTTACTTAACCAAGTACATATAGCGTTATATAATTATAACAATAGCATAAGGGTTTCATTGAAGACTAAAGTAAAGCTTCAAATAAAATGAGATTGGCGAATGAACACATCTCTCTCCCGCATGAAAGAGAAAAGTAAAACTTTTTGAAAAAGCTGTGCTGTGTGTTTTTATTGACATTGCAAAAACTAACACTGGTCTTAAGAAAATAACAGAAACATGGCACTGGCAGTGTGGTGATCTGGGCTTGGTTTGTAGCTTCAGAACCTGGACAACTTGTAATTAATGGAACCATAAATCCTTCTCTCTACTAAAAAAAAATCAACTTTTTTAAATCAAATTGGGCAGAAAATATTAGTTTGTATACTGCTACGAACCTCGTATAACTTATTTCATTATGTATTTCACCTATGTTTTCTTGTTTCATTGCTTTATTATACATCATATACATCACTGACATTATTGGCAAGTGACTCGTTACATGACAGTTTAGTTAACTACCAGGTTCGTTGCCAAGTGCTATGGCAACGAACCTGGAACTGACGTGAGAAGATCCATAAATTTGAGATGTTTAATAGGCTATTCACAAAAAAAAAAAAAAAAAAAAAAAAAAACTAAACAAAAAAAAAAAGATATGAAGGTTTCAGTAGCAAGAAGATAAAAGTTTTCCCTCGGGGGTAAACAAAACTCCACTTCAATCTTGTGTGACAGCATTTGTACTTCTTCAGTTAGCCTGTCAGATCCTGATGGATCTCAAACATTAGCAGATGGTTTGGTGAGCTGCCAAGATATCCTGCAAACACACCTCTGCGTGACAGGAGGCCTGCAGTTTGTCTGTGTCTCCGTATGAAAACAAAAAAACGACGAGGGCCTAAAAGATGAAGCACAACAGAATCGACCAATTAACTGTGGTCCAGAAGGTGGATGTTGACCGTATCGTCGACAATCGCACGCCAGTCGATGTTCTCTGACTTTAAGATGGAGAGCAATAATTCAGCAGATGCAAAAGGAAATAAAGCACAAGCTTTCTGGGGGTCATGTGATTCGACCCTATGCATATCTTACGAAGGCGCGATCGACACGCTGTGATTTGAGTTTTTCTAAACAACTGGTCCGTCTACACACCGTCTTTAAAGCTGTAGTGAGTAACTTTTATAAATTTTTTGTTGTTGTTTTTTTTACATATTCGTTGAAGCTGTCAATTTGTTATGAGACAAATAATCTGTGAAAACATTTAGCTCCTCTGCCTTCTCCTTCAGTGTTTCCAGTGAGAACCAACCAATCAGAAACAGAGGGCGGGTCTTATGGCTGTCAATCACAATCGTGTGCGGCCATGTTATGCTGCAGCTTGCGTGGCCTGTTGTGAATGCCAAGGCTAGTTGGCACGGCCACCGACGACGGCAAATAAACGGTTGTCCTGTGACATTGAGTTGTTTTTCCGCCATTAGCACATTGAGCAGCGAGTACATGAAGTTGATTGACAGCCGTAAGACCCCCCTCCTGGCTCTGATTGGTTGTTTTTGGCCAGGATTTCTTCAAACACCAATAGTGGCTCAGGGACGAGGCGGAGGAGACCGATCGTTTCACAGATTATCTGTCTCATGGTAAAAGTTTAAAACAAACATGTAAGAAGTGTATTCTTTATCAAAGCTACACACTGCAGCTTTAATCCAACTCAATAATACTGAGCTGTTGTTGACTCAGGACCTGTGTGGCATAGAGCCCTTTAACTCCATCTCACCTGTGGACTTCAGTGGTGCTAACAGCCATGATTAAGAACACACCTACCCTCTCCATGGTCCAACTACAAAAGTAAAACTGAAAAGAGACAAATAAGCACCTTAGCCCTGACGGGACTCCCAACAATAACAGTTAAAGAAGGTAATGTAGTTGCGGCCGTGTCATTTAGGCCCTACAGGAGGCCTGAGCAGAGCCAGCAAGTGTTACCTGATCATTTACCTATAGATACCTGAGCGTAATGAGGCGCTCTTCACTGTGTTATTTAGCTAAAATTGTGTACACTAGTCGGGCAGTAAGTGTAGGCTTCTGTGTCAGACAGTAATTGTTGTTTTAGATCCGAGCTAAAGGGGGGGGAGCGAGCAACAGTGTGAAGCTTACACCTAGTCTGGTTTTAGTCTGGTTTTACGGTAAAGACAGAAGCCTCGCGTTTCCAGTGAAATCAAGACATCACTGCGTTTAAGTTAGAAACAGGGGGAGCAGTCACGTGTAATATGGAAACCAAAGAAAGGAATGTCTTTGTGGATGCATTTGCTGCTTCCCAACTCGGTAGGAGATGGGAAAGGAAGGACAGAGGAATAACTTCTATTAAAAATCACATGTTCGGGAATTTAGTTCCGTACCACGTAGAGTGAAGTCCAAAATTATTCATACACCCAAAAGGTTATTCCGTTTCACCGAGGATGTTTGAGTCTGGTAGAAGATCTGTGTCACAAAATGGTAAAAAAAAAGACGTTTTCCTGTTTTTGTTTGTATTTAAACACAAAAAACATCAAAATCATTTGTGCAACTGTCTATAATGATTTGAAAAGCCTTTATTGACTTTTTGCATGTCTCCACTGGTGTCTTTGACCTTTCACCTTTTGCAATGAACTCCAAAGTGTTTGAGGTTGTAAAGTATTCTTGCTTTCAGCTCAACCTTTAACTCCTCCCCCAGATCCCCAATTAAATTCAATTCAGGGATCTGGCTGGGCTGCTCCAAACTTAATTTGAAACTTAATATTTAAAACAATTTAATGATGCACTAGCCATTACGCTACCACACCATCTGTGTGTTCGGGGTCACTAAAACATCAATTAGAACAAATTTCTCAGCAGAACCGTTGACAATCTTCATGCAGTTCTTCTCATTAGGTTGCCTATCAACATGCTGTAAATATGGCTGCATAACTGTGGCCAAACGATTCCATTGTCGCGCTAACCAAACCGAAGAACAACCTCCTCCTCTGTCCAGATGAAAGTTTGTTTCCTCTATTGTCCGTTTCTGTGGGGTCCAGAAGACGCAGGGTCTGTTTGACCGTCTGCCTTGAGATGTCGCCACCGGCAGAAACCGCATTCCCTGGGTGAACCCTTCACCTCTCACACCGACAACCTTCAAGGGCAGGTGTCACTTTTGACCCCCTGCCAAAGCCTGTGAGGTGTGGCCACTGTAACTCAAAGACATTCAGATACGACCTTGCGCCCCTTCCTCGACTTTTGCTCCTTCAGAACAGCAAGAAACACTTGGAATGGCGCATGACCTTGAATCTTTCAACCCACTCACAATTTTTAATGGCTATGCAATTTGGGACATGATATTAAATCAAAATCTGGCCTCACTGTTTCCAATGATTCAAAAATATAATTAGTGACAATAAAACCCTTCCCATTTTCGGTGGAATGTAAACAAGACTGAGTTAATAAGAGTTAATAATGGGCAGAAAGCTGCTGGAGGGGTTACTGCTGATGTCGAACTTAGTAAGATGCTTTTCTAATCTCTTTTTGACCTTGAAGGAACTTTTGCCTCTATAATTCACACCATGACCCGGTGACCCTCACACATGTTTCAGGAGCTTGTCGATGCGTGAGAATTTATATCTGAAGGTAGCAGCGTTGTACCAAACCACAAAGCATCCAGAAAATGTAGGCGTCACCGCGGGTTTCGGCCGTAAATCAGCAGAGTCGAGCGCTCTGATCGCTGCTCTCGAAAGGACGTTAGGGCCGACAGTCGGGAGGTTTGTGCACATCTGCAGAGCGCGATCCGCCAACGTGCAATTGGCAAAGCTTTGTTTTGATGTTACTGGTGATGGTTAGGTGTTAACCGTCACCAGTAACATCAATCTCAATTTCTTGAGATTGGCATTTTCAATCGCAAGAAAATGGGATTGACATTTTCTTGGGATTGACAATAAAATGAATTCTTTCCCTGCAGCTACTCATCTCGATTTGATCGTATTCCCTCTACTGCAGGAACCCGGCTACGGCGCACAGAGAGAGATTGTTGAAACATGCATTCTACAGACTAACACAGACCACACTTTCATGTTTGCAGGTAACATGCGAACCTGATGAAAATGGATAGGAATGTAAATGTGAGCCTGAGGGGGGCATAGGTGGAGAGAAAGTCCCCCAACTTGCTAAGAACAGCACAATCTCAGATTAAACAAGGAGTTGTGGGTTTGTATTGTTTATAAATTAATTTAATGCCCTACGGGGGAAACAATTACCCAATTCCTGCCATCTAATGTTTCGATAAACCACAAATATTTGATCATACAAGCACACAGGCTCAAAAGTCACCGTCTAAGACGTGCACAGACAATAATAGTTATCAGGAAATCTGAAGATGGGGGGGGAAAAAATAGTAAAAACTGTAAGAATTTAATGTTAACCACATAATTTAATTGTTGTTCTGTAATTACCTAGATCAGCAGAGACGAAATACCATCGACATGCGTAAAGAGCTTCACCGCCACAAAATGATCCTTAATATGGGCTTAATTTTATTTCTTGCATTTATATGTCTGCCGCTGTGATGGAACATCACATTACGTGGCTAATTACTGTCTGCTTTTAAGACGTGCTCGGTGAATGATTAATAAATGAAAAATATTTCAACTTTATACTCGATAAACCGAGGACAGAGGGGAGTATTGTCTGTGCTAACATTGTGTTCTCCTTTCTTTTTTTGACGCAGAGGTTGATTTCAGAGACCATGCAGCCGACTCACCCTGCTGCCTTTCTCTGGGAAGCACTTGCACCCTCTGCTGCAGTCCAGGCCTGCACACGGTTCATCAGACTTTTCACCCTGCAAGAAAAAATAAATACATAAAAGATAGAAAGTAGATCAATGTAACTTTTCAACAAGGCACTTCCCAAAACTTCACAATTGTCTAAATACAGCAAAAACAAAACAAAAACTGCTTATTGATTCACATTTAGAAAGTCTGCAATGCTAATTTGACGAGCTAACTTGTTTTTAAGATAGAAAGTTTTTTTTTGTTTTTTTTTTACAGTTTTCTTTTTATCTTATCTTACTTTTCTCTTCCACCAATGACAGCAGACCTTTTCTTGTAGCACTCAACTTTACCAGCTAATCAGTAACCGGTTCAAAATGTGTCCAACAACCAGAGTCAGAATCAGAAGCAAAACCTAAAGTTTATCTGAAGGACATCTTTAAAAATATATATATTTGTAACATTTATGGGGTATTTTGATGTCTGGTAGTCATGAAGACCATGTCCCCTAAAGCTTTCCACCAATAAACAACCACATTTCTACTTAACACTCACCACCTTCTCCTTTCTAACAGAGCAGCACAACCCCAGCTGCAAAATTATTTTGAATAGACAAAAAAGATAATGTTGCCTTCTGACTAAATAATCAGCCAAGAGGTAAAAAGAAGGGATTAATTAAATCGGCTAAAAAAATCTTTCCTCTCTTTGTATTTTGACAGTTTCTGTTGCAAAATTTTGACAATTAGGTTAAATTTGGACAATTTCTGTTGTGTTTTCTACACTAAATTACAACAGCAAGGGAAAGCCTAAAGAATCACAAGAAAGATGGTTAAAAAAAAAAAAAAAAACCCCAAACAAACAAGGTTGTTTAGGTGAAAGAAGAAAATGAATGTGACTGAATGACACACTCTTAATATTACAAACAAATAAAAATGCCTGTAAGAGATGTGAAACAAAATATTACATGCTCAATTTTAGTGAGTTACATAATAATTAGGTAATGGAATTTTTAATTAACAATAAACAGTCCTGAAAAAACTCAGATAAATCTCAAACGATTCCCACAAAAAAGTTGCTGTTGCATTGACATTAGCCTTAAAAGTAAAAGCTAAACTAAAAGAATTTATAGCGACTGATATTTCAGGCATAAAAATTTAGAAAGACCTTTTAATCTACAAAATATGTTTTATAGTTCGTCTAAAACTCAAGTATTGAAGTAAACATTTTTTATCTGAATGTAATTTCTGGAGAAATATAACAATTCCCAATTATTTCGTGATGCAAATCAAAGTACATTTGCAATCATTTCTCTTTTTGTGACCACTGTTGGAAAATCGAGATGCAGCATTGAGTTGGTGGCAATCTGCCGCTTGTGCCACTAGGTGGCACTGCAGCCGACATACTAGACATTAAATTACACACCTATTTGTCACTTGGTCTTATATCGATTGACATATTAAGTAAAAACCAATTTATATGAAACTTCTTATTTAGATGAAGGACTTGCCATAGAAGTAAGAAGGACCAACGTTCTGATCCAGTCTGTTTTTTAAGGCGGACTTATTACCTTCTAACCCCCACATGAGCTGCAGATTAGCATTGAGTTCAATGGGTGGCATTCCTCAGATAGCTATGGAACATCATCCAAAGGTTTCACACCAGAGCACCAAAGAAAGAGCTTTAATAAGCTGCCTTCTGAGTGAAATAAGCTTACATAGAGGAGGCTCTTAAAATTTCAAAAAACCCACATGGTTGGTGTTTTGGTCTGAGGCCGAAGGGTCGCAAGGGGGGAAGAGATCTGACCTTTTGGTCATTTTTGGTGTACATGCCTCAACACTTTCATAAATGTTTAAAACTTGTCCTATATGAGGATAATGTGAGCATTTTCCTTCCTGACTTGATAGTAATATAAAGGATGGCAGGTTGCAGGTGGTGGGACGATGCATGATGGAGGTCAGGGTGGATGAGGTCAGAGCTTATCAGCTCCTATGGCCGCTGATAAGCGGCCATAGGAGCCGCTTATGGGCACCGGGAGCTTATGGGTCCCGGTGCCCATAAGCTCAGTTAATAAAGGTCAAGCAGCTCTTGTTAGAAATCATCAGCTGGTCGACTGGGTCCTGACCAGGAGCAGCAGGGGCCTGGGAAAGTGTGGCCCCTCAATGTGAGGTCCTAAAGAATATTTTTGAAAAATAACTCCACCACTAGGGGGCGTGTCATTTTGATAAATCACATTTCTAGTGAATAATGATTTATTTTCCTCACCACTTAACAGTTACATAGCAACTTTACTCCAAGTAAACATCAACAGAGGTTTAAACTCAAGTAGCTCAGTCTTGATTCTGAAAGAAACAGCCTGAAAAACACCTGATTCCAGGGCTTTTCAGCTGTTACTCATCTAAATTATTCTGTTATTATTATAACTGTTTTATCTGTGAGAAGAAAAACTGAAGAAATAAACAGAGGAAAGGCCACGGCACACAAAAAAAATTCATAAAATGAGCAAGCAGGCCTGTCACACTGCTGGACGATAAATTGCCCCAGAAGTTATCGCGATAAACGATAATATTGTTGTTTTGAGACCATTTTAAGGTAATACGATGGTAATGGCATAATAATGCAAGTGCGCCCTCGCAAAGATCAATAAACTTTAATTTCCAACAAACATTTAACAGAGACATTCTAAATATTTCACAGTAAGCAAACAACAAATAAAAAGAATGATGAACAAAACTGTCCTTCAAGAAATGAGAGTTATCTGATGTCATCGAGTCTCTTGTAGAAAGAGAGACACAGGAGAAAAACAAACGGCTGTACAAATGTTTACATTTATCATGGAGTTAATTGATTTATCCCTTACTGCAGTAAGCTCAACTTCAGTTCAACCCTCAGACAAGCTGTCGCTACATTAGTGCTGCTGCCACTAACTTACTTTAACTTGGTTTCCTTCAGGAATTTAAAGAACTGAAAAGAAAATAAACTGGGCGAGGCTGAAGTCTTTGTCTAATAATTGCGACAATTACAACTCCTCCTGCAGCAGACTGATCAGGTGGGGCAAAAAAAGAAAAAAAGGGGGGACAAACACCCTGCAAAGCAAAAGTGAGCTTTGCACAGAGAAGGGAGGGGAAAAGGAGAGCGAGAAGGAGGAGAAAGGTCATCAGTGCCGGCCCGACTTTCTTCCTTATAATCCCAATTCCTCTACTTTCAGCAAAAGGAGGGCGACAGTGAGCAGAGAGCAGAAGGAATTAAGAGTCGAGCACTAAACTGGATCCCAGAGAGACTCAACCTCTGGGCCGAAGACAAGCAGATAAAGATAGCTGCAAAAACAAACACAGGGTTTGGACGCCCAAATTATTATTATTATTATTATAATTATTAAGGATGCTTAGTCACTGAATGCCTATAAAGTGCATTTATAAAGTGCATTTCAGATTTTCCTATTAATTTCAAAGCCTGTTTTCTGACTCATTGGTCGTCCAATCGGAGCAAGTCGATTCACATCGGGGGGGGGTTTCTTTGGTTTGATCCAAAACCCTTTGTTGTGGGACATAATCCGGCCTCCACCTGAGAAGGGTGGAGATGCACTGATCCGCATTCAGTTCCCTCCTGTCCACACCCGCAGCTGAAACTGATGGATCGTATTGGGAAAGCGATGCTAAACCGCTGCTAAGAGAGAGAAATACGAGGCGGACAAGCTGCTTCAACAGCTCAAGTCCCGAAATCTTTTCTTGTTTGAACAGTAACTTCCTTTTTGCTGCCGTTTCATAAAGACCAGATGTGTGACAGTTTCCCTGTAGTCAGATTCTCCTGCTGTATTCCTTGGTCTTCGGGATGCTGTTCGTTTTCTTATGCTCTCTAATGAAATATCTGACCTTCACATATCACTTCTACACACAATTGCTTACATTGGATTTTATGGAAGGGTATCAGTTTGCACACTGCTTTAGATATTCCTTGTTCAGTCGCAAAAACTGCCAATGAAAAACACTGAAGTCTTTGCAAGGTACCATAAGAGGCCAAAAGCAAAAATCCAATCATACTTTGCATGCATGTCCACATGCAAAACACGAATCGACACGAAGACTCACGTGGATTCCTCCGTCTTCGCGCACATCATCACGTCTTAGGCTCTTGTCAACTGGAATTACCCGGTTATACGCCTTTAAGCTTTAAGCCACTATGTCCCAATCAATCCATTGCTGTTTGCTCATACTTCACTGTCCAAACACTTCCATGTTCAGATGTCTGGCTGGGCTGTTTCACAGGCCCTCATAAAGCATGTGTGCTTAACTCTCATGACTGTAGGTAACTGGGTATACGTCTGGACCTGCCTCTTCATACCTATAAAGTCGGCCCAGATAAGGTTCTGGTCGACCAGAGCGTGACGTACGTTGGCCCTTTCTGAGCTCTACTGTAGAGTGGAAAATGCTAAACAATTTCTCAAACAACAATGAAAATAAACAATCAGCCTCTCCTGTAGCGGCAAAGATTGAATAACTTACCATCTGCAAGCCACAAAGAGCGCCTATATGTGAATATATATATTTATATATTCATACTGGACATGCAAATAAGTAAGAGAAAGTTTTGTGTTAGCGCTCCCTCGGGGCCAACAAGTCATCCCGTTTGTTCACAAGTGGTAATGAAACTAGCACAACACTTAGCTTGAAGTCTGCAGCTGCATGAAGTCTGCACAAATGTGCGCAAATCTTTGTCTACATTCTGCTAATGTCGAAAAACACACAGTTTTGTAATTCCGTTCAATAAGAAATTAAATTCAAATCCCTGCGCAAGTTAGCCTGTCCACGTGAGAAGTCATCAAAAATCACAGCAGCGACAGATGTAAACAGTTACATGAAATCTATTTATAATTCAGCCACTACGCTCTCGTCATCTATCAGCTGTCACAAGGAGACATGATTATTCAGGCGTTGGAGCGACAAACCCACATTCTAGAGTTGTTACGTACGAGCCGTTTTGTAGGAAGAGCTATGGATTTGTCACGTTCGAGTGACAAAGCTTTTTATGACATGTGCAACACTGCGAGAGGCCTGGTGGATCCAGCTGCACATATCTAAGAAAAACGAACCACCATTTTGTACCACTTCCTGTCGTCGTCTTTGTGGTTTTCAGCAGTAGTAACGACCGGCTGTTGATCACCTGACTGCAAAAAAACCCAAAAAAACACGTTTCCATTGCAGTTTTGTGAAATACATCTAATTTGATCTGGCTGAAAAATTACCTCATACTTTTTTTTTTTTTTTTTTTCCGAAACTGGCATGGGTCCAACAAGCAAATTTATTTTCGTAGCTTCATTTTGCGCAGTTTTACGGTTAAAATTCCTGAAGCCACTGATCCAGTTACTTGCTGTAACTTCACAACTTTTTTTCATCAAATGACTGCAAAGTCTATCCCTTTTATTCCTGTCGAGTTCAGAGAGAGAGAAACAGAACATGCACAAGCCAACGTTGACCTTTCCCACTCCCTCCCCGAGTAAAAAGTTAGAATGCTTTTAATCCGCAGCATGTCAGTCAGCGTGCCATCACACGGTGTGACCCCCACGGGAGCGAAACATGTATTTCACCAGCTGTCAGTAAAACTGTTATCAAACTGACTACAGTCAGTTTTTAACACCACATGTCAGGGAAGTGGCCAGATTAGAGCTTTAAATGCTTTTTGACTCCAGAGATGTTTTTACCGTATCACCTTTTAGACCTGAACTCAATGTTCAGAAAAGCAGCTGCTTCTGCACAGAAGAAGCTCGAGTTGTTTTTGGTTTTTTCCTTCCCTCCGTTCCCTTCCTTTTGCCATCAACTCTCAGTCTTGCCCCTCTTTTCTCAAACTTTCCCTCCCTCGCTCCCTCGTTCGTTCTCTTTCCACCCGCTCCGTCTGTGACCCTGAGACATCCACTGCAGGAGACGGACCAGCTGTGTTTGGGACTCCGGAGCTCCTCATCTGTTTATTCTCCACTTCAAACGTGCGATTGGTTGTTTGTCCACCAACAACAACAAAAAAACTAGTTAAATTAAATAAAAACAAGAGCACAAATCTGCAAGACTTTTCTTTGACACTTCGTGCATACGAACGAGAGCCGATGCACGAATTCGGGAGCGATTTCAGATGTGTGTGTAAGTTAATCGTCATGTCCGCGCTGTGTGGGTGGCTCTCCTCGACGGGGCCACCCATCTGGAGTCGGACCATCAGAGCAGCAGGCGGAGGAAACTCGTTTAAAGCGGATCCAAACAGGATGTCGCACTCAGCCAGCTGAGGTCGCCAACGGCTGAAAGGAAGGTAAACTGGTGCAGGTTCGTAAATCAAAGATGCCGAAGATCAGACGAACTTCAGTCGTTTAGCAGCCCAGTAAAACGTATTGCCGTGATTTCATTCAGCGAGATTTTGGTAAGTGCGTTGCAGAAAATGTACTTGAAAACCAACTAATTGAATATATTATATATACATTGTTTTTCTCTGTGCTAGTTTAGGTTTAAGGCAAGCTGGAGAAGTGCCTTAAACATGAGATGTGAAACAATTGATTCCATCCAATGCCATCCAACGCTGTCAAGTACCTCATTGTCCCTCCCCCTACATGCCTTGATCTCTGCTAAGCTGCAGCTAGCATATCCTGTTGTGAATGCTCAGTCTAGCTATCACGGCCACTGACGACGGCGGATAAACAGTTTTTTGTGAGTAAATGATGTTGATTGACAGCGCTAAGGCCCTCCTCCTGGCTCTGATTGGTTGTTCCTCAGAAAGCTATCGTAGTTCAGGGAGAAGGTGGAGGAGATTGAGGTTTTCACAGATTATTTGACTCATAGTGTACCGTCATGAAACGGTGACAGTTTTAACAAATATGTAAAAGACATATTCTTCATAAAAGTTACATACTGCAGCTTTAAGTTGAGAAAAAAATTGTATTACGGCTGAGTATTTTAAGTGTTGCTAAATCATTAGTAAAACAGAACACCCACAGAGCCGACAGTGGTTGCAAATTATATATTTTATATATTTTTTTTATACATTTTGACTGTTGAGAAATGATGCAATGTCAACGTGACCACCAAAAAAGTCAGATAACATGATTTCAAGAGGAAATGGGTAAATCTCCCACACTGAGGCGTTCGAACAGAAACTATTCAGTTTCAAGCTTAGCATCAAATTAGATGGAGGCTTTATCGAGTCACTGATAAGATCGGATGTCTGTTTTATGGGTTTTGGATCGGATCCCAGCTGGTGCACGGCTCTGTCTGAGCAGCGCGGCGGAGGAAAGCGTGTTACATTCACATGGACAGTATGCAAATCCCTGAGCATCAAACGTCTCGTTCGCTTTGCATCTGAACCTCTTCCAACGCGGGCCGTCACCGAGTCAGTCACCTGCCCAGACCTGCACACTTGAATCCTACGAATTTTCACTAAGGAAACGTCAGTCGTCTCGTCAAATCCAGACTTTGTCAGCTACAGGTGAGTGTGAGCAGATGGACGTCGCGACAAGTTAAAGATGCAGTAACGTCTTGACGGGCTGAAGCAAAAGTCTTCACATCGGCACACGGAATCAAACTGACTGTGAAATTGTCATTTGAAAAATTATTTTGTAAATCTTCTGTTATAGGAGGAGTGTTACTGTCAGCGGTAGCTGTTTTTGATTTGGGCAATATGGCTCCCCAACCAGGGCGTCCTTACTACTGGGGGCAGCACGAGGGTTCAAAGAATAAAAACGTCAGTCGGCAATAGTCCGTCCAAGATTCCCTTTGCTTTTATTTATTTATTTTTTTCATTTGAGGTTAAGCATAAGTGGGAGCAGCTTTGTGTTGCCCACATGAGTAAAACATGCCCGTTAACCAGTTTGGTGATTTTGAACTATAATGCTAAAATAAAGAGCTTGTTTAAAGTTTCCAAACAATCTGTAATCTTTGATCGCCTCTGCAGACTAAATAGACCTGAATTGGATCATTCCAGACTTAACAGAGACTCCAAAAAACAGGATGGAAAAAGTATTAAAACCTAAAAACTGTTCTGACCCGTCAAGGGGTGGCCAGATCATAACATGAAGGATCCATCCTCTTCAGATCTCAAGCAGCCGACACACACGAGGCCGAACATTTTATAATGTTATTTATTTTAAAAAGATGCATTTTTGATTAAGACGTTACAAGTGGAGAATATGGCTTCAGAGTGAGCCGAAAACAACAAACAAAAGGAAACTTTCTGAATATTAACCAACTTACCTAATTGAAAGTAAATAAGCCAAATGACAAAAACTGACCTCCCTAATTAATAAAAACATGAGAAAACTAAGGAAACATAGACGGCAGCTCACTCCTACGCACTCCAGAACTTCACGTGGCGTAAACAGACAAAGTGTGGTGGCCGGTTGAGATGAGCTGAGGACGGATGGCAGGAAGTGCGTATCTAAAGGCCGCCAATTGGACGTCTCCGTCGTCTTCTGGGAACCAATCAGAGACAGGCACCTGCACACTCATATTTGCATAATTATGTCAACGATGGCAGTCGTTACAAAGGATTTTTTAATGTATTTTTTGGGCTACCGGAAACTGAATTGAACGTTCAAATCAAGATCTGATCACTAGTCAAACATGAACTGATTCTTTTTTTTTGCTTGTTTAACAAAGACACCATAAATATCTGATAAGGAATAAAAGCCTTCAGTAGATGTAAAAAAAAGCACTACCAAAAAGAAGAAGAAAAAAAGACTTCCTTCCAGTAAGATCGCATATGAAAACTTGCATTTTTTGCTTTACACACACACACGCGCACACACGCACACACACACACAGATATCCTTGTTTCTGTTTCCTCTGGCTAAACATTCTGGAGTCATGATGGAACAGAGACAACACCATTAGCAGGATTAAGACTCTGCCTGTCTAACCTTGTCTCACTCATGCCATCTCTCCCCCCTCTGTCTTTTCTCAACCCGTATCACAAACCAGTTCACAACAATCGAAGGTAACAATTTCAACATTTTTTATTGATGTCTTTGATAAACAAACCGCAAACATGTACACGGTGCATATCGCCGTGGAGCTGAGCGTCGCGCGTTCTCGCTGATACGACTCCTGATTTACGGCCCCGATCGTCAATCCTCGTAGCTGGTATTTCCACCCCGAGGCGCAGCCTGGTGCAAATACTTTAGCCCCCTTCAAATGTTAAGATTAGGATCCGTCATGCAGTGAGGGGACCCGGGTTGTTGTGAATTTATTCTGCAGGAATAAAACAATCTTTACATCTTCTTCAAAATGGCCGTCACTCAACATTCAAAATATATATATTTTTTCACTTTTTCAGTAACTGCACTGATGTCGCTGCTTTAGGAGAAGCAAGTTGCATTCATGTGACATCATTCAACATTCTCACATCACGTCAGCTTAGTAATAAAACTTAACGTGCACCTGTTTTAGAATACATGCTTTTGCCTAATTTTAACATTTGGACGCAGATGGACTCATTTATCATTGATGACGAGTCATTTTTCTGCGACAGATCTAAACCTGTCCAGGTTGACCCCGCCTCTCGCCCGGAACGTTAGCTGGAGATACCAGCACCCCCAGTAGGGACAAAGGTGTTAGAAAATGGATGAACAGATGGGTGGACAAGTACTTTTTATTATTTTGTACCAGTTCTAAAAATATGATCTTCTGCATTTGCTCAAAAAATATAAAACGATATCCCTGTGAACCCCCTGATATTTTTAAGATTAGATTACTGTGTTTTCATATCCTTTGAAAAGATGTACACCTAAAGATTTCCGAACTACTTCCTTCGAGAAAAATTGCGACGTTTCCCTCCTTCTGGCGACTGGTTTGTGTGATTGCCTCTAACCGCAGATTCTAAGCAAAATTTCCTTTTCAAAACTGCAGACTATAGAGAACAAATCATTTAAAGATCCGGGAATCTAAACGTTGAAATCTAAAATCTGAAATTTTTTGCTTTGCCTTTAGTAGTTTTTTGTTTTTGTTTTTGCTAACAATGAAAACCAGTTGACTTGTAAAGTGATCTTTAGTCGCCATATTGAACAATTTATGAAGTTTTTTCTCGACCTGCATTTTCTTTCAAGTATTTTAGTTATGCTTGATGGAGAAAAAATAATCCACAAATAATCTGTTATGTTATGTTCCACAGAAAAATGTACAAATACTGAACAATTTCACAATGATACCCAACACTGTGACCTTACAGTAAATACAGACCTTGCTCTATAACTTTGTATAAATCAGATAAGTAGACCGATACTCGGAAAAAATGATCAGCATTTGGTCTCAAGTTCAGATATAAAGTTTGAGTGGCGCAAAAAACAAAGTGACCTAACGACAAGACATTACATAAAGTGTTGCATTTTGGGTAGAAACTGGTTGTTTTGGTAGAGAAAAGTAATTTTGAAGTGATATGAGGTAAAAAAAATAAAATAAAATAAAATAAAATAAAAATTTAATTAAATTCCAATTTTCTAGTTCAGAAAGCAGAAATAAAATGGAGAATGTATTGAACTCAGAAACATAAATAATATCAAAGAAGGTAAATTCACCACAGCTCGACCGTCAGAGCAAATGAAAACACCCAAAATTCACTCAGATCTCAAGATATAACAACATATTTCTGTAGTTCCAGTGATTGTTATATCTAATCATTAACTTCACAAACACAAGTGATGAAATCCAGACGACTCGTTCTCCGAACTCTCAGGTTTTAAGTAGAAACGTCGACACGCAAGCTGCTTCGCTCAACCGCCATGATATGATTTCATGACCTGAGATGTTGCATCGGTGCGGGGAGCGCCAAAATAAACCGTGGGCATCTGTCGGGACCTGAGAGCCGAGAGCGAAGTGACGGATGGAGCAGGCGGAGGATGTTTGGATGTTTGTCGGTCGTAAAATGCGCGCGGGCAAGCTTTAACAGAAACGAGCGACTGGAAGAGACGCGAAGCAGAGCGCCGCCGACATCAGCTTGGATTCTTTTTTTCTTTTCATGCAAAACAAATAAAGAACTTGCGTGTCGTCGAAAGGTGCAGACATAAACTGGTGGTAAAAAAAAAATTGATTAAAAAAATGTGAGGAGGAGTAACCTGACCCAAAGCACAAAACAAATGATAAAATGCCTAACAGTTCCTTTGTGTTCGCTGCAGTGTGATTAACGAGGCTCTTGTACATTTTTTATTTTATTTTATGCCTGAAGACTCGAACGTCCAGATATCTGACATGATGTTTGGGCTTGTGGAAATATTCACAGTGAATTTGCATATAAGGAATGTAAATCTAAAGTCTTTTGTACAATAAAACAACACAACTGTTGTCTGTCTTAATGTTTAAGAGCTGATGGAGATTATGA
Source organism: Poeciliopsis paucimaculata (assembly GCA_903067055.1). Taxonomy (NCBI): domain Eukaryota; kingdom Metazoa; phylum Chordata; class Actinopteri; order Cyprinodontiformes; family Poeciliidae; genus Poeciliopsis; species Poeciliopsis paucimaculata. The sequence goes on from CAEGAD010019608.1 coordinate 77,714, forward strand.
TTGATAAATAGGAGATTCTTCCTTGTAACTTTTTTCTCTTTTTCCTCCTTTTTTTTCTTTTCTTTCTTAAGACTATGGACAAACACAATCTCTTCTGGAGCACAATATGTGAGGATGTACATGAAATTTGTAAAGTATATTAAAAGTATGATGTATGTGATGTGACCTGCACTGGAAAATCTGAATAAAAAAGTTTAAAAAACCCAAAAACATTAAGACAGAAATGAATCATACCGCTTGTAAATGTTATGGTTTAAGTTTTTATTGTTATTATTAATTTAGTTTTGTTAGTTTTTTTCCTAAGCAGCTAAAGTACAAAAGTTTTGATTGCTTTAATGCCAAAATTTCAACTTCTAACTGCAAGACAACATCTCCATCACCGATCCTCAGCCAGATAATACATAAATCATTTATTCAAAAGCAATGAGTTATAGATATGCATTTCAAAGTTTTAGCTTTTTTTGTTGTTGTTGTTCAGAGATGTTTTCCATCCTGAACAATGAATTTCATTTCATCCTTTTAAAGGCAGCATAGTGATGTCGCTTCTATTTAACCGCCTGTCTTGATGCAGATCTGGTTTCACGTCTCGCCTTCTCACTGCGAGGGGGAGAGGGGGGGGGGAATAAAGCGAGACTTCGATACGTTTCTTTGACGGATCCGTTATCTTCATAAGTGCTTAAACAAAACCCGCCGACACACACGACCGCAAAAAACGTTTCATCCTTTTTGACAAATTTGGCAGGATGCAACAGCGACCAGTAAAATTAGATCAGGCTGCAAAGGAGTGTTTAATGTTTGAGATGAGTTATGGAGATATGCGCCGTTTAAGATAATATTTACAATATAGATTTAGTCTGCGGTGCGGCAGGGAAGCTTAAAGCTAACAGTAGCTGGAGGGTCTCGTCATCAATCCAGTTATCTGAAGGAAACGTCTGAAATGGAGAAAATCTGTACAAACCAACTACAGAAAACCACATAATCTACACATAATCTCAATGTTAGACCAGAGGAACCAAGATTAAAACACGTTTTCTAAAATGTTACTGATAATTAGCTCCTGTTTTCAGTCACGTTTCAGTGAGACGTTTATTCTGCTGCGGCTGTGCTCCGAAATTCAAGGCATTATAGCAAATCTTAAATATTCGAGTCATTGATTTTAATTTAATTTGAAAAAGATTTCTTCACGGTTTCCATAGCAACAGGTGGAACACCAACATCATCGCACCTTGTTATTTTCTTTATGTGATCCGTGCCTCATTGTGAGGTTAGAACGGGATCTCCACTCTGCCGGCTTTGCACATGTAGAAACTAAAAGTTTTTCACGTCATTCTTCAAAAAGCAGCTAAAGCTCAGTGAGCTTGTCAATTTTTACACATCTATGCTACATTAGGTTTAGGTTTGGACTTTGACTGGGCCAATAAACCACATGAACATACCTGGTCGTTGCAGCTCAGGCTTTATGTTTTGGGTTGGAATTAAAAAAATTTTTAAAAAGTGCTGTACAGAAGAAACCTAAAAACATTAACGTTGAAATAGTTCATCAGCAGCAATTATAAAAAATATTAGTTTTTATTTGCTTCTTAAAACAATCAAGTCCACAAACCTTAAACTAGAGACGCAACGATCCGATACTAATATCTGTATCGGCACCGATATTGAAAAAAGAATTCTAAATCGAGCATCGGTGACAATAAGATCTATTCACTCTAACTCTATGCCTGAATGTCACGCTTTATTGTTAATTTTACATATTTATGACTCATTTGAAAGAGGCCTTTGACCTGGAGGGGCAGGAGGTATTGGAGGAGAAGCAGAGGGCATAATGGGTGTGAACAATGGAGGGAAAAAGCACCGGGGCAATAAAAGCCGTAATGGGACCAGAAAGGCCCAGGTGAAGGCCAGCTGGGAGGAAAGCAGGGCGTAACACCGGACAGGTGAGACTAATGATGGTGTAAAAATAATCCAGTAGGAGGCCGAGCAACGAGGGAGGGGAAGAAAGGCAGGAACAATAAGAAAGAGGGAGGGGAAAAAAAAGCAAAGAAAGACATGCGTCGAAACAAGATCCTGCTTGACCCGAGAAGTTTTGTTTTGTTACCCGGAGCGAGAAAGAAATGAGGAATCATAACACAGTCCAGAACGTTTCTTTAAAACACTGCACTGAGACAGTGCGGCTCCTTGAAGAGCAAATGTAAAGACGTCTTCATCCCTCAATCTCAAAATTTTTCCAAGATCCCTCAGTTTATTTATTTATTATTTTTTTGGAAATTACCTGTTTTTTTCCAATCACTTTCTTTTCGGTTCTGTTATCTGACCGTGACGGCAAGAGTCGCTGATTGGTTCAGAAAAGTAGAACGAGATTAAATGAAGATCGTCTAAAGAGAGGCAGGTTTTACGTCAAACTTTGACGTAAAACAACCTTATTTTTTTATGCCTGATTGACTCAGAAGTCAGACTTGAGCGACTCAAACAAAGAAAGAGGAACATTCCTCTGAAGACGATACATAAAATATAAAGAATTAAGAGTTTAAAGTTGCACACGTGTGTGTGGGCGTGTGTGTGTGTGTGTGCGTGTCTGCGCGTGTGGGGGTGTGTGTGTGTGTGTGTGGGCGTGCGTGTGCGTGCGTGTGTGTGTGTGTGTGTGAAGATCATCATCCTGACCTCCATGCGACGGTATCACTTTGGGCCCTCAGGGCGGATTAGCTGCTCTTTGGGTTGTCGCATACTGATTCAAGGGAACGTTATCTACTGCATTTAAATGACAACCACCATGTTAGGAAATAAGATTGAGAAATTTCAACTGGTCCCTGTCATTCAGCTGGGATACTAATAGATATTCAAATGTCAGTCATTAAATGTTTAAAACATTTAATTTACACCATTTAATTCTAGCTCCACTGGAGAAAAAAAAAAAAAGAAAACGCATCCCCACAGCATGATACTGCCACCACCGTTTTGCACTGTGGGGATGGTGCGTTCAGAGCAGAACGTGCGTCTGCAGCCACATGACAGGTGGCTGCTAAGTGCTCACAAATACGAGGAGGATTCCAGCTTGTAAATTTACGAACCTCGCTTCAATTTGTACTTATTCAGGTCTAATCTGTGTGTGTGTGTGCGTGTGTGTGTGTGTTTGAGTGCATCGGCGACACGCCCCATGTGCGCATACCGCTGAATTCCACATGCGCCGGCAGTAAGTAAACACGACTCCGGCGCTGGAGCCCAACGCGCTCATGTTCTGTGAGTGTGACGGGTTGGACAACAGGGCCGCTGCAAACAGGAAATGTAATCAATCTGTTTAGTTGTGCGTCTAAAGGCCAACCCGTCACACCGACAGATTCCTGGTGGTCGGAGCATAATCTGCCGTTCTCCGTTTAATGGTGCAGCGAACACCACAATACCAATACCGATCAATACCATCACATGGAGATTTGCTAATTATTTTGAAGTTTTGTTTGTGATTAAATCATTTCTAAAAAAAAAAAAAAAAGAAAATAATGTAATAAACCAGATCCTTTCATCAGTTTCTCAGCTTTCCTCATCTTACACTCTTTTTGAATGACTACTTTTCAATTCTGCTAGTTGTAGTTGCAAATATACACATCAATGTTGTCTGATCTGATAAATTAACGATAAGACGTTCTAAATACTGACATGAGTGCGATTTGCAGCAAATTTTACAAAATAAGTGAATTTATGGCGTAAGAAAGCAACAGTATTCGATCATACCACTCCATAAAACAAACAAGCAAGTCATAAATACTTACTTCAGTAACAAAACATGAAGAAACTCAGCTACAACCGAACTGAATGTAGTTCAATGTAGCGGCTTCTATTCCTCCTGATATTTGCCTCATTCCTCGGTTTGCCCCAACTTAACCTTCTCTCCATTATTTCTGTGAGTCAGGCCATAATTGCAGAACATGGCAAACCTCTAATGGGACGAGTCTTCAATTGCGGGTTCAAAAGTAAAAAAGAAAAGAAAAAAAAAAAAACAACCAAAAGCCCACCCATCCCTCCAGACACCAATCATTACAAACAGACAGTTTCCCCTCCGGAGTCATGCGCCGCCATTGTTTGCACCGCATCGTTTCTTCTTCATGTCTGGTTCCTTGCTGCCGCGATTGTGCCGACCTTCTACTTAAAGCAGACAAAATGTTCGCTCTGAGTTCAAAGCCGTCTGGCGGAGCGGCCACTGTGCAGTCTTGTATGTTGAAACCACAACAGAGATTTGGGTCATCCTTGCATGCCCTTTCTGAGGGCGTGTCCATCAGACAGAACCTTGGAGTTCTGCCGCCTGAAGCTGAAGTCGGGCCTGGAGCTCCGCTTTGAGGTGACGTGGAGGCAAAAAACAGATGGTCAAGGGTATCTTTTTGTAACATCTGATCCTCAAATTCATGATTTTTACCTCAAAAGACCCAAACACGCACACCTGGAGGACCCCATGGCTTTGTAATTGGACTGCAGGAATTCAACAGACCAGCAGAGTTCACAGTTGCCCTTTTTAGCAACAGGAGGCATTTACTAATTTCTGAAAATAGTCTGTCAGTGTGAGTTGTGTTTGCGCTAAACCGTTGAAAGGCGGGACAGTTTTGATGCTGAGAGGATCGGACAGATGACGACCCGAACGGCGAGTCGGGGTCTTCGAAGGTCACAGCGAAGGCACATCGCAGCAACGCTTGAGCTGAGCTGGATTCCTCAGCAGAAACCTCACTGAATGATTTCAGTCAAAATGAAAAGCCCAGAGGCCTAATTCATAAAAGTGATTTGCAGACACCAAATGTGCTGAAACCAACACCAGAGACGATGAGCTCATGCTACAAGTCGCTGCTCGTGGGTTCATGAAGTCTTTTTGCTAAATATTTCTGCGGAAAGGCTGGGGAATTTGTTCACACATCCAGGATTGTGTCTACTCAGCTCAACCAACGGAGAGTGGGAAGAGTAAAATATATGATTTTGTCAGACTAATAAATATGGTTTGCGAATTTTGAGGCTCGGTTCACGTTTTTAGGGTCATTCGGTTCAAGGACGGTTTTAACGCCGTCGTGAAAGTTTTGGGTTCAACTTTGTTCTTGATTTTTGCTTCAGCTGGGTTTATCACGTCAGGGTTTTGAGTTGGTTCAGTTTCATTTGTGCTTTCGGGTCCACATCCGTTTTGAGGCCATGTTTCTTTGGTTTTTGAGTTTCCACTTCAGGAGTCGCTGGTGCACAGTTTGGTTCAGTTCTTGGTTTTGGGGTCACAGTTTCGGTTCAGTTTGGCTGGCTTTGATTTAGTTTTGCTATGTCGGAAAGCCATCTGACGTTCCGCATCATGGTTCCTCAAAAAATCTGGGAATTATCCTGTTTTTGAAGCATCAGTGAAATGTAATTCTGCACTTTAACCATGTAAATCAAACGTTTTCCATGGCTGTAGTTTCAACATCTCAGTGTATTAGATACAGCTTTTAGAACGGCGAACCATTATTATATTTGGCAGCTGGATTCCTGATGGAAGGAAATTTTACACAGATTGATCAATTAAAAATCTTGACTCATTCACAGAGCAACTCACTGACCAAGGCTCCAGCGAATCCCGTGTGATGGAAAGAGAGGCTCGGTTAACAGACCAGCAGCGCATTGAACACATCTGCATCATTTCTTTGCCTTTACGCCTAGATCGTGTTTATATTCCTTCTCCAAAATTAATCCAGATGAAGCACATATCAGAAAAAAAAAAACAAAAACAAAACAGTCTGGTGTTTTCCACATGACTATAAATGGTAACGGGTTCAGGGTCGAGGCTCAAAACAAGCCGTAAAACCGCTTTCTGAGGAAAGCTGCTTCCATTCAGCCCTTCAGCCTGAACAGCTCTCAGTAACTCAGCGAGTCCTTGACATTCTTCCCAAACAGGAAAGGTTGTTTGGCCCGTTTTCTGTTCACTCAAAGACTCCCTGTCCATCTTTTTGTCCAACTTTTATGACAACAGATAGCGCTCAAGTAGAAATTAAAAGCACTTACTAACATTGTATTATATTGCAGTGAGATAGAAAAAAAAATAAAGGGGAAAGAATGTTTCCTTCTACCAACACACAGAATTATGTGGGAGCCTTTAAAGAAGAAACATTTAAATCACAGCTGAGACAAAAGAAAAAACCCAATACTGTTACCAAGGTCCAAATATGTGTACATTTAAGTATCCTGCAGGCAGACACACACCCCCAGCTATGGTATAGGACCTTTTACCCCCACCACCTCCTCTCCTTTGAGCTGCTCTCAAAGAGGTTAAAATATCACCCTGACGCTCCTTCTTTTGTGATCCGACCCACCTCTCTTTCTCTCCCTCTGGCGCGCATTTCAGTTCACGGCCCCGGCTCTCTGTCCCCAGATGCGCCTGTGTGTGAATGCGTTTGCGTGACACCGCGCAAAAGAAAAGAGGCCCGTGCTGCCGGGGGAACAACGGCGGCACCTACAGACCGTGAGACTTTTGATGGAAGGCAGCAAAAGGGATCCTGAAGCTGTGAATAGGGAGGACAGAAAAGGGCCTGTGGGAAGGAATGTGACAGAGGCTGCAGGACGGGCCTGGAAGACGCAACTGTCCACCGGATGCGGAGCTGCTGATGACGCTCTCTGGATTGTGGAAATCCGATGCCGATTTAGTTTCTCAGCCGGATCCAGATGCTGATTTTTGGAATGCCTGTAATTTAATTTATTGACTTTTTTTTTTATTTTATTTTTTTTTAGGTCAGATTTTGACTGTTCTCAATGACAATTGAAAAAGTAGAATAAATAAAAGACGGTATATGTGAGTTTAAAAAAAGCAAAGTGAGAGTAAATCACAACTTATTTACATTTTAAACAGTGAAATAATAATTTCTTTCATAGCAACTGGTGAGGAACTATCAAACTCTCACAATACATCAGTTATTTGAATGATAAATTAAAACTAGTTTGATCGTTTCCATTTGCATGATTTTCTCATTTCTCTCTCCTTTTCTACCAAAGACTAAATAACAAAATGCTTCAGTCTGGTGCTTTGCTCTTTACCAGCCCTTTTTTGATGGTAAGTTTTCTCTAGAGTCTTCAGTATTCATTGTATTTGTTGTTTCAGGTTTTCATTTATTTTGGATACTTAAAATATCTTCCAGTTTTAGTGTTAAATGGTCACTGGACATTGCTTGCACTGCCACCCCATTACCATTTTATTGCTTGAAAATGGCCTCAAAACAACAATATTATCGTTTATCGCAATAATAACTGGGACAATTTATCGTCCAGAAAAACGTGACAGGAATAATCAAACTGCAAAAGCTTTACTTGCGTTTCCCCACCAGCTTAGCGGACCTGTTAGTGTGGCGCATAATCCATGCAGAAAACCGGTCCAAACTGGTGAGGCTGAAAATTGGTGGTTCCAGTCTCCTAACCCCATTAGTGAGCTGGGGGAATCCCAATTATCACTGTGAGTTAAATAATTAACAGACACAAAATAAATGCATAAACTAAGCAGACATGTGAATGAAAACATTGGACAGATGTCCCAAAAACACTGAATATGGGGAGTTGTGTTCAGTGGAGCATCAGGCTGAAGCGCGACAGGCAGAAATGGACATTTGAGAAACTTGTTCGTTTCTTATTTGCTTAAATTTACGACTTACTTTTACTTAAAGGAAAAACTGTGGGAGAGTAACGGCAGTCCATTCATTCACTCATTCATTTGTAATCATATCTGGCATCCAGACAATATTTAGTAAACACAGAACAATATTTGAACAACACAATGTGAGAGAAGGGGTTCCACAAAGCTCATTTTTAGGCCCCACATCTTTTATTCATATATGCTGGAATCTGGCCAACAGTTTCCTCCGCTATGCTGATGATACACAGCTTTATTTTGAAGGTTCACAGCTAGTTAGAACAGTTTGTAATTGTATTTAAGGCTTGCTACTATTACAATTATTATTATATTTTATTATTTTTACATTGTGTTATTTAAATAAATTTTTTTTATTCCCCTTTTTCCACTGCCATCAGGAATTGGTATATTTTGTTGTGCTTTCTTGTGCAATAGCAATAAAGGAATTCTACTATTTGGCATCGACTAACAAAAACATCTTATAAAATCAGACTGATGAGGCCAGAAAATAAATGTATTTCTATAAAACTGGAGCTTCAACAGAAGCGGTCGATCGGGTTTTCTCAGGCAACAAAAATGGCATCAAGAGCTGTGAACTACTGAGATCAGATCATCCTCACAAGACTGTAAATATGTGTAAATTAATAAAGTCTCAGATTAAAACTCAACAAAGTTCAGAGAAGCCGTGATAACATTATAATCTGCAGAAACGCTCATGTGAGGCAGGAGAATCCAGCCACAAGCCCGAGGCTTCGACATGATGTATAGAAGGAGGATTAAGAAAATGAAAAGCTGGAGATTATCTGCTGAGTCTTTTCTTATCTCATCATGTTCTCAATAATTCATCACCACCGTCACCTGAGAAAAAAAAAAAACGACCGCCACACACACATGAAAAGAAACTGGAATTCCCATTCATCAGCGTAAAGCTTCCTCCGTTTATGTTGCATGTGTAGCATCTAAAGAAGCAGCTCGTGAGATAAATCTAAGGGGAAGCTGCGGTTGTGGTTAACAGTGATGAAAGTAAACCTCTGACGGTGACTTTTCTTTTTTTTTTTATGTGGTTTTGCAAAACGTTTCCTGCGTCTCGCCGGTCTAAACTTAAAGACTGAGAAAGGAAAAGGAAGTTTAAGATGAATGAATTAAAAGCCATCGCTTAAAGCTCGGCACATGAAGAACGGCGAGGGTCTGGAACGGCGCGGACCGAGTCAGGCAGGACATGAAGAGCTTCTTTGGGATCACAGATTTTCAGAAACAGTGGAGATGTTTCTATCCACTTTGGGAGAGTAGAATCAACTCTTTCTATACAATCCTAAATTTGACTTCCATTTGTTCTTTTTGTTCAGTTTGTCAAGTCTTCATTTCTATAAATGAGAAAAGGGAAAGACACACATCCAGACTGCCGTCTGCAGATTTTCTCGAGCATGCTGCAACAGAGTAACACCAAACACAAGATGGAAACAAACTGGCAATGTCCCTGTTCCCTGGAGGAACTACATACTTTTATTATTAATAAAAACACCGGCGAGGATACCGCAGACGACATCTCCCCTGCAGTAACGGCAACAACAACAAAGCTCGCACTTTATTCTCTTCCTTTTATCTCCTAAAGATGCATATCTGATGTCTCAAAGCACACAGAGGCAGTCGACTGCCTGCGAGTGATGAAAAGGGGGAGAGGGAAATGTGAATGGAAATATATTAGGTCCGCAGGTCAGTGCAGCAGTTTCCTGTAATGCTACAGGTTAATGCAAAGGGTTTGGAAACGTGCGGTCGGTGGGCCTTGGGGGCGCCAAACAACATTCCTGCGCAAGCATAAAAAAAAAGAAAAAAAAGAAAAACAGTTGTGGGAATAAATTCCCAGTACGGGCATCAACGCTGGTTCGCTGACCGTGATGCACGTCTGCGGTTTCTCAGCAGAGTGACTCTCAGCCGTCTTCCACTCCTGCATTCGAGCGGGACTTACTTACCCAGAGCTCGGGCATGCGCTTGAATACACGAGCTTCACGCTCAGCTGCGCTTGGATGCCAAACGAGCTCCGCAAACGTGAGATGCGTGAAGCTGATTGAACAAGCGAAAACAGCTGTAAGTCGCCTGGACTGGAGCGACTGTTAAACCGTTGCGCCAGCTGCAACCGAACGCTGGAAAAGTTGAGTGAACGTAATTGTATAATCACAGAGATCTTTGTCTTGACCTCACACTGAGCGTGGCAGTGGTGTTTCTACTGACTGAGGTCACACACTGTAATCAAAAACTCGGGATTGTAGAGACAAAAACAAAAAAAATAACAAGTGTAGTTTTCAACATTTCGGCTAATAGAAATCTAAAAAATGAGATCCGTGCTGAAGAGAAGAATGTTTTGTGTTTCAAGGTGAGTGTATGGCAGCGTTCCCTCTAAACATAGAGTGAGCATGTTGGTTAAAAAGTTCAATCTTGCTCCAGGTAACATCTTTCCACCTCCTTGCTGTGTCCTCTAACAATGGATTTCTTTCTTATGCCATAAGGCAAAGATTTGTCGCCGAAAAATTACAAAGGCTCAAAAACCAACTTTTTGTTAGTGTGTTGCATTCTTTACCGAGGAATTACATATGAAAAATAAGAAGAAAAAAAAAGGGGGGAAAGTAGAAAAAAGTAAATATTTTCCTTATGGAGGAAGTTTTGTTTTGATCCCAGCTCAGGATTTCATCCCAGTGAGCTCTGGATAATGTTTAACACACTTCTTCCTCTCCATCTTCGTGTGTGGGGAAAAATTAAACTAGGGAAAATGTCTGCAAGAGTCTAGTCTAATTTTGTTTTTCATTTGTCACGCAAAATCAGCATAAAAGTTCTGCAGCAGGATGATGCTACCAGGAGGAAAAAAAACATATTTTTTTGATTTCTCAGTCATTTCCCGTCGATAGGCCAAAATATACATAACGTTTGACTTTTTCAATAAAAAATAAGATTTAAGATCATGTTGAAGTTTTTTGTTATTTGTTCTAAAACATTAACAGGAATAAAATCCTGGTTGATTAGCCGTAAAAGAAACAGAACGTGATCAAACATCTGTTTTTGAAGGAGTACTGTTAGCTTATTGGCGCTGGATCAACGTTATTTTTGTTAAAGTGACGCTAAAAATGACTTTTTGTAAAGTAAAGCTCGCTAATCCCTGAACTAAGGAACTTGCCTGGACTTGTTTCTCACCGTTTCAGTTGTTTAACTTTTCATTCAATGCTCTGACTGTGAATAATTTAGGCAGGAAGGTATGTACTTAAAGTTGTTTCCTGACGTCATAAGATCAACATACACATGGCATGTTCTCCTGTCCTTCACATTTTCAAAAGCGGCTAAGAGAAACGGGGCTTGGTGTCACACTTGTTTTATGAAACGAGCCAAACAGATGTGCTCAACTGGCCAGCCGAAACGATTTCTATTAGATCCAACTATCTAACTATTTATTAGAGCCAAGCATCATGGTGTCACTGAGATCCAAACACAGGTTCGGTTCTTGTCGCCTGAAGAGAAAAGTCAGAAAACACAAAAGTGTAAAAGTGGCCAGAGAGTCGCGCTAACTGTAGAAACACCGGGGCTTAACCTGGTTCTTAGCTGCGTGGGTTTGTTTGGTTTGTGTTTCCTTAATCCAGATATGAAACAGATATCCAGCAATGAAACTGTGTTTTTTTTTAATGCGAGATAAAGGAGCTTATTTAAATATAATCTTGACATATATCCAAATGAAGTGGCCGTCATGAGGCACCTTTTTACTTATTTCTTTTATTTTTGGCTAGTTGCAAAACATTACAAAGAGTGAAACTATTTAGCTTCAGCAGATGATTTTATAAAAGGGACATTTTTGCTTTGAATGTAATTGTTTATCAGGAGCTATAAAAGAAAACAATGAGCAAATATCTTATGGATCTATAAGGTAATTGGCTGACGTTAGCTGGGTGTGTACATCGGTCTTCCCCGAATGTGGTTTTGGGAATATTTCCAAAAACAAGCTGATCAAAGGTCAAAGGATAAAAAACCCACAATGAAACTGAATATTAATGCCACTTTCTTTGTTTTCTGACCAGTTTCTTCTGACATAAACCTAAACTCTTAGGTTTGCTGCTGCAGATTCATTGAAAATATTTCCCTCTGATTAAGTGACAAAGAAACAAATTAAGGCTACATGAAAGTACAGCTGTTGGCACTTGAAGGTCTTGGGTTTCCGTCTAGATCTAGAATCTTCCTGTGTGAATTGTTAATGGTGTATGCATTGTTTCTCTTCAACTATGTTTGCCTTCAGTGAAAAAACCAAAACCAAATAATCCAAACAGAAAGAAAATGGCTGAGCTTCCTCAAACCGTCCCTCCAAGGTTCAAACAAAATCTAAGTAAAGCTACGCTTTGCTTGCTATCTTCGTATTTCTTAGTTTAAACCAAATGAAAAATCAGCGTGGCATTTTCTACACGCAGACTGAGTCGGTCTTGAAAAGGCCATTTCCTCAAACCTGTCAAACTGGACAGAACCCAGTGGACAGATGGTGACATCTTCAGAGGCCTGGTCTGTCCACAACACCCACCTGCTTCCTCCAACTCACGTTTCATCCCTTCCTTTGAATCCCTGACCCTGAAAGAGAGGAAGGACCTCAAGAGGAAGGGAGGACGGCATCATGGGGGCGGAGGGGGCGTGAATCAAAGTGAGCTTCCAGTGGAGTGGAGTGGGAAGTTGTGTTGGGGGTCAGGATCACTGGGATCACTGGGATCACTGGTCAGGAGAGAAAATTAGGGACTCAACTTTTCCCCAGAGACACCAAAGGAGGGCTTCCATCTTGAATGACTGTTTTTATTTCATTTAGTCGAGACCTTGGAAGATCAAAGACCATGTTGGGGTCTTGATGAATAACGGAAGTGAAAAATTATGACCTAAAATAAAAAGATTTTGGTGGAATTGTTAAATTCTTTCTGAAATGTTCCACCCGGTTTACATAGGATGCTTAATCAAAACCTAACTATGAGAAATACCAGTGGAATACCAATATGCAATAAAAAAAATTTTCATTTTAGAACTAGCCATGATTGTTCATCACTGGGGAAATTGTCCTGGTTTCTAATATCTTTTATTTCGACAATCCTCCTTCTCTAAGGTGTAACATGGCAGGAGAAAATCATTACAATTTTATCCTGAAAGCAAAAACACAACAGAGTTGCAACAAAAAGCAAAAGAAATGTCAAATGTTAAACAGAAAGGTAATTAAAAATGTAGTTTAAGAGTGCAGCATTTCCACAACCATTTGCATACGGTCGTTCTGAACATCTTTGGTTGTACCTCAATTTTTGGCAGTCTTAATAAATCCTATAAAACAAAAACAAATCATTTTTATGTGATTACTTTACTTGTCCAAGTTAATCATCATGTTTAATATCTGTCTGTCAAACAGAATCACTTTCCCCAAGGCGTAAATATGACAGAGAGGCAAATTTTGCCTTATTCATTCTTCCAAAGAGCAAAGACGAGGAATTTAATTAGAACAAGAACTGTGGGCAAATAAACACTGGAGAAGGAAGGAAGTTTGTGTTGTAAGCGGGATGTTAAAGCAGTTAAACATTTGGCAACAAAATCGTTTCACAAAGTACTTGACTTCTCGCCTGGTAAAAACCAACCCCTTGTTCTACACTATTTGCTTCGTACAGAGAGTCTGGACTCTTGGCTGTTGAGAAACAATTGTTCCTGGAGGCCTGTTTCTGTTCAAGTTTTGAACTTTACACAACCATTAATGTTTCGCCCGTTTGTATGTAAAACACCAGTGTGTCACTATGAAATAGCTTGCGCTGTAAACAAATATCCTCAACTGCGAACAGAGACGTACCAAGCCAAACAAAATGGATGTTGACACTTATTCAATATTTGGAAGCGTGGCCAAAACAGACTAAACATCTCCGTTCACTTCCATCGCTGATACTTATAAACTACAGGCAGACTACTATCCTAAAACCTAAATTAAATCAGAGAAATTCAGGTCAATGGGAGAAAGCCCATTGAAAGACAAAGGGAAATGAGAAGTGAGCAGAATTGCATAGGAAACCAATGAGTTTCATCAAGCACAGACTGCTTGACTAAACTCTTATGTATTGACACAGAATGTCCACCAAGGACATTATGAAGAGATGGGTTGTTGTTTTTTTCTTTCCATTACCAGTCGCTGGTTTAAATTCCTGAAACATACCACCATCCATTGATGTCCAGCCAACAACAATAAGATCCAGGTAAAGAAGCTGGAATCTGGACAGACAGAGAGGGAGGCGATATCCTGTCTGGATTCTCACCTGGGTCTGTCTTGATGTAGGTGTACCGATTGTTTGTTTTAGCTTTGCACCAATAAAAACGGGATGCTAGAACATGTTCATAAATATCCTGTTTTGTGTGCTTTCCGTTGTTATCTTTCGATCCTGTTTTCGAATGTGTTTTCCTGCAGTATAGTGCCGTGACATTCTTACATGCACATGGGTCAAACAGCAGCTGCAAATACCAACTCTGCATGTTTTCATCTTAAACATCCAAACCCATTAATGTCCTTAAAGTGAGCTGGAAGGTCACTTGTTGTACCTTAGCACATACGGCATCCTCACTGGAAGCATCAAACACTGTCATTTGTTCAAATAAGCACAATAAGATTTTGGCACGTTTTTCTCTTTTGTTTTTCTTTCCTACCTCACTTCACTTCATCTCTGATGGAGTGTGGACACGATGGCATCTGCCTGGCTGTAGACGCATCCAATTACTGTTCTGCACCACTGCAGCCCAATGCCATTTGAGGTGAGAGCAAGTATGCAGGATTAGATGTGAATGAGTTTGTGCTTCGCCGGAGTTGCGCAAACCTGTTGTTTATCAGCGTTGGCTTTCTCAGATCGCCTACTGAGGGACACACATCCTTGGAGCGTCAGAACAAATCGTTATAAATAAAAAAAAAAGAACAATTTATCATTAGATCCAACTTTGTTGCGAGGGGAGAGGCCGAGTGCAGTGAGTGACATGGGCAAAATCGTTGTCTATGCTAATGAGGAAAAGCCGCAACTTCACAAGTGCGGTGTTTCCATTAAATTCATTAAAATCACATGTGAATAAGCTTTTTCATAAAATAAGTCAGTTTTCAGACTCAAAAACTAAATAAGAACAGCTAGAAAACAGAATGTACCTGCAGGGGATGTTAGTTTAACTCTGGGTCGACCGTTTGTATAAAGGCATGCAACGTGAACAGCAGCTCCTCCACACTCTGGGACACACACCTCCCCTTCTTCTGTCCAAATGCCTCAATAATTGCACCCTCTGTCCAAAAGGGGGGGACATATGTTGAAATGATGTTAATAACCTGCAGCAAGTAATGGCCAATGTGCAGGTCTGTGAATGTGCACACGCATACGCACAGGCTGAACTGGGCTCAGATCAGATCAGATCAGCGCATTTAAATGAAAGGCGTTTAACACATCGGTACATCTGTACTGCCTGCAAGCCAGACATGTGCAGGCAGACACCTGAGAGTGGAGGGAAGTGGAGAGAGAGAGAAAGGAGTTGAGGGGCGAGGGAACGGGCAGAGATGCAGCTGTGAGATTTAACAACACGCTTATCTCACAAACTGAACATCCCTATGCTTCACGCCGGCTCGTGCTTTTCTGGATGCTATGCTAACCGACTGCTAGCCAGATAAAGCCTTCTCCTTCCAAACTAGAGGATTATTTGAAACCACATAGGTTGAAGAGTAGCTTGTTTGATCTTGATGCAATGGATTATTCTTGGGGTGGAGATTTTTTTAAATTCTAAATGTATAGTAATGTTTCGGAATATTTATTGTAAAAATCTTTGGAAGAGCTATTGCTCTTATATCTTAATTTTAATATGTATTCACATAAAATGATTTCTATGAATATAAGTGTTAATGAACTTGAAGAAAAAACGTTTTTAGACTGATGTAGGAGCAATAACTTTAATATTTATAAATAATAAGCATACCTCATTACGCTGCTTATTCAGCAGTTTTACATGGGTATTCATGTCCCTCTGTAACATGTAGAGACATTTATGAAAATAAAAAGAAGAAAGAAGCAGTGAGAAAAGACAGAAGAAAAAATAATACGTGCACACAAAAACTTATATTCAAAAAAAGAGACGTGCCGATTAAAACTTTCTATCAAAAATGAGAATATGTGGGGGGAAAAATCAACTTAAAAATGCAGAAATCTGAATTTTCTATCATTGCAAACAGCAGGAACCAAAGAAATGCTACTATCTGCTAACCTCATTTCATTTGGTGAAATGAATCCTCTAAAAAAGAACACATTGGGGAAAAAAACCCTTATGCCAGCATGGCTTCACCTCTTTGTGCCACTGAGTTGCAAAGGACTTACTAAGAAACTTAGGCCTCCAGGGTGTCAATCGGTGAAGCTCTCCAACCGTTAATTTACCCCGATGAAACCTGAGACACGTCCAACATTTTGCAACAAACTTTTATGTTGTTCCTCCTGACTGAGTGTTGATTTTTTGTTTCATATTACGCTTCTGTGAAATCCAAACAGAATCCTCATACTGGGTTACAGCGAACCTTTTGAACCTTTTTCTGCGACCAAGTCAAAAAATATTTAATTTCTACAACAGGAATTCATACTCAGAGGTTTGAATTTGAATGTTTCTAAAATAATTATTGTTTTAATTATCAGTCCTCAAAAGAAATTATATCAAATATTATTTAGAAATGACATAAAAAATGATGTAATTTATTAAATAACTCATAAAAGAACCAAGTATGCACCTAAATAATTACATAACTCGTCAAAGTGAAATCTGATGTCTATGCTAGAAAAGTTTCATATGAGAGAAAGAAAAAATAAACAGTGAGGTAGATAAATAACCATAAGAATTAAAAGAGTCGCCATAATTTTAAAATGATTGATTTGGCCGCATTTTAGGTAGTTGATAGAAAAAGAAGCAAAGTACTGTGAGGACACAACGTCAAGCTAACCTTTAGCTGCTAACGATGCTAACATTAGCATCAGTTTTGGAACTCTGTTTTAGTGCGACATTATAAGCCGGCTACACAGTTTTTACTGATGTGACAGCATTTGGTCCTCTGCATCAAAATATGACTATAATTGGACTCATAAACTGAATATGGTAACTCTGCACTGAAAAGAAAATATTAAGCCTCATTCTGAGATGTTTTAAATCTTTATTTTATCTGTGAAAACACAAAAGAATAATACCCACACAAAAACATCTGCATCTGGAGTGATGTAGAAGCAGTCTAGGATATGTCAAATGAAATTTTTGTGAACAAATAAAATCATAAAACATTTTTCCAGTATCACATATCATGCATCATCTGTTCTTATGAGCTGGATCTAATCGACACATCCCTGATATCAAACACTATTTTCCTCTGATCTGAAACCCCACCACTGCATCCTTTCTTTACATCTCCCCCCTGGCTCACTTCAGTTTAGCCTCTTTCATCCTGCTGTCCAAGTTCCTCTGCCCTGCTGCCCTCCAAATGAGCCCTGCTGCTAACAGATTAATAAAGACAGAAGGAGAAAAATAAAAGAGCAGACAGACACAAACCGGGTGGGGGAAGGATGAGCAGAGAGAAAGAAAGGGTGAGGAACTAATCGGCATCGCCCCGGTAATTTACGGCTCTTCATAGTGATGCAAAACAGTTAATAAATTGAGTTTATGTGGGGCTGTTGACTTGATCGCCCTTCAACGCACACTCACACACGCATGTACACACAAAGTTGTGTTTTCATCACTTGTGGGGACTTCACCTCGACTTCCATTAATTTCTACAATCCAACCCTTACCCTACCTCTAACCCTAACCATCACATACCCAACCCTTACATTAACCTTTACCCTAAACCTAACCATCACAGACCTAACCACTAACCCAAAAACAACAATTTCCCTCATGAGGACCAAGGAAATGTCCCCACAAGGAGCAACGGTCCCCATAACCCCACATTGTAGACAGAAATAGGTTCCCATAAAGATATAAAAACCTGGTACACACACGCTGACTACATGCATTGATAGATAAAGTGCAAATAAATACTCGGATATGCAACAGCTGTTTTACAGACTAATAAAAATGCTTCCTGTATGTGTGCAATGAACAAAGACTCTGTCCTCTGCACTTCACTTTGGTCTTTTTCCTGTTTCTCTGCTCTACTTTAGCATCAGCTGCCTTGCTGTGTTTGTCTTAGTTTGTCTCTGTGAGCACTCTCTGTACGTACTGCTCTTCTGTTGGAAGGAAAGAACAGGGAAGGCAGGCGTTTTCCTGTGCTGAGCTCACCGCGTTTATGAATCTGAAAGAGACGGCCACACAAAGCCGGGTTGAAGGATTCTCTGGTGCTGCAAATGACCTTTGACCTGACTGTTCACATTCACATGCACACGCAAACACAGGACCTCTGCTGGCCGTGTCTATTAGTTAGTCTTATTCCCCTGGTACCATTAGCAACTGGGGGACTTTATTTGTTGTAAAGTCCTTTTATACTTTTGGCTAGCTTCAACACCCCAGATTTGAATTGAGATCTATGCAATTATCTGCAAATCTGAACTTCATTTGGTGAAATATGCCTTTTTTTCATTCTAATATCTAATTATAAATCAAAGAAGTTAAGTGATGCTCGTGTTGCAGCTTAGAATCAGAGGCAGGAAACCGCGTTAAACCCCCTTCAGCCTCGACAGCAGGCTTTTGGAATGGTAATGCTATTCTCTCTGTTTCCCCTCCGCGGGTAAAAACGCCGCACCACAATGCACCGCTCATCTTCCTCACCGCAGTCCACTATCTGCAGGGGGTCCGATAGACACCGACATCCACACGCAACAAAACCAGAGGAATCAGAGGAGCAGCTGCAGAAATCTCAATGAAAGTCAGAAAGAAAGGTAGATATAATAAAACCTTGGGCTGAATTTACACCGTAACTCCCTGCAGCACACACACAGTATTTAAACTCTGTACCTTTGACTCTCTTTGAGGTTTAAAACTGACCGGCCCCCAGACAGCACATTGCTTCATGTTAAAGGGGCTTAAGGGGCCCCTGGGGAACAATTCAGACCCGGTGACTTTGTAGGTCAGAGAGCGGCTGGTGGCTGTAGAGCAAGCGCGCTGCTCGACCTGCGGAAAACCTTCTGTAAAAAAAGTCTTTAGTAGATTTTGGTGGCGTGCAAAACATGACTTCTGTGACTTCTCCGCGCTTCAAACCAGCGCATTGAAAAAGTATGAAGGACAAAACTGAACAGCGACGGCTTGTAAAAGTGTTCCCAACCCTGATGCTTTTCCTCATTTGTAATCACAGTCATTAATTGTGGGATTTTAAGTAATAGATCAAGACAAAATACAAGCACTTTGTTAGAACATCAACAGGGATAGAGCAAGACTTTATCAGAAATAGTATAAACTTTAGGATCTGGTTATACAGCTTACCTTTTCTGTTTTTTGCTAAGTAAAAAAATTTACTTAGCAAAAGGAAACCTAACAAATGTTTAAATAGTTTGAAAGAAGGAGCTCCTATTCTCTAAATCTAACTCAGATCTATGCAATAAAATATTTCCTCCAGTCGACCATAATTGTCACTGATTATTAGCTTTTCTTCTGACATTCTTGCATGCAAAAGAACACGAGCTAGGCTGCCTTAGCATTAGCATGGCGGGTTGGGTTTCAGTTATATGTTAGCTTCACCTCATGTAGCTGGCTGTGTGAATGGTGGCATTGTGGAGCTAAGACATTGTGCAACCACTCAATGAATGAGGCAGAAAAGAGTTAACCGGCTCGCTTTTTAAAGCTGAGCCTGGTACATCCGAGCCTTCAGGTGTCAAGTTCCATTAAATCTTTGCATATTTTAATCCAGACTCTCTTTAAAGAGCTTTGTGAGGGGCCAACTTCATAAATCTGAAACACTTGGGTTTAAAGATTAACAAAACAGACTCTTAAATAGGTCAGTGGTTTCCTTTTTTACATATATATACCCAGAGGCTAAAGGTACATGTTTTCTTTATTTTCATGGTTCCAGGCTACGTGGAAATGGAAAGTGGAAAATAATTCCAGTTTCAGACATGTAAAATAGCCAAAAGAAACTTTGAGTGATGACACTCAATGAAAGACTAAAGGTGTGCAAAGCTGAGTGCCTGAATTCTCAAGAGCTGCATGCTGTAGATTCACAAGGACCACCCACGTAGAAAGAAGAGCAGTAAGTGTATAAATGCTGCATGGAGAAAACCTAAACTTAAGGGCTATCTTTAAATCATTCATTCTGGTTAGGAGAAGTCCTATTATTGCACTCAGACAGTAATAGGACATGGTTCTCGTTATTTCATCGCAAACACCAATATTTATGTGTACCTTTATTCATAAAAAAGTCAAAACCTTCTATCACAAAAACACAAACAGCATTCGTGATCCACTGGCTTCCACATAGTAGCTCTGAAATTACTCGATCTCAGTTTCCCTGTACACGCCGGTGAGCAAGGTGTTGGCAAGAGACACACACTGCAAACTGGTAAACCTTCAATCATTACAGGCAAAATATCGTAAGAATATAATTAAAGCTACGAGGAGTGGTGCTACTGGACAAAAAGTGTACAAGCAGCTTCTACTTTAGCTTTTCGCTATATGTATCAGCAGGCTCTGTGTTAGCTTCTGTAGGCAGCCTGCTACGTTAATTGGTTTGATGCTTATTCTTGAAATACATTGCTTCACAATGTTTTTTTTTCTTTATACTAGTTAATGAATGCCCCAAAATACCATTTACCATCAGGAAAGGTCTCCAGATTTGTTCATGTCAATTTGTACCTTGAACCTTTCCAGGCTCTAGAACGGAGACTCACTTCCAAGTGGTTACTGGTGTACTTGACTTGCATGTCTGTTTATCTTTCCTAGTAGCAACATTTTCCTTGTAAAAGCTCAAGATGTGTTCAATTGATTCATAAGAGCTAGTTGGCTCTTGTGAAACATGACAAATCATTGAATCAAACAGTGATTCAAGTAAACATTTAAACAATTACTTGGAGCCGTCGGCTGTACCTGCCCTTAGCGTCCTCAGGACAGGTACATAACTTGTCTGAATATGTGGCAAACAGTTCAGCCTGAAAATTCCTATAAAAACAACAAAAACACACACAAATGGCTGTTTCCATCTCACAAGATAAGAAGTGACTGAAAGGTGAACCGCTGAGTGTTGCAACACATTTTTTGAAACACCCATGAGGCTCTCTTCGTGTTTATCTGCCTGCCTGAACTGAATTAACCAAGAGTGTTTTGGAAATCATGCCTGCAACGAGCGTCTTTCAGTTAGGCTCGACTGAAAATGGGTTGCGTGTGCTGCTGCGATTTGCCAATGTTGTTCATTATGTTTGGAAATACCCATACGTTGAACAATCACCACTCAGTGACTTCTTCCGGCGTAATACCTCGCTGTAGACGACCTCTCTTCAAAGATGTGCCCCGATGAAGTGCTGCAATAAATCACAGTAACTGTGTGCACCGACATGCTGAGGAAAAGAGTGGATTTCTCAACGGTGAATTTAGTAAGCCTGACGGCATGGAAGGAAAGCAGATAATAAAATTATGTATTCAGCTATGAAGAGGGAAGAGTTTCTGTTCGCAGTCAAATATTTTTAGCTTCACATGCTGTAATGCCAAAAATCAGTGATGGTTTTTTATGCCTTTCCAAAATGTAAAAGGCTGCAGCTTAGGAATGAGAAACAACTCTAGGGAAGTATTTTAGGTATAGAAACTCCCATCTTTATGATGATGAATATAAATTCAAAATGCTTCTTATTACAAGTCTACAAATTCATCAAAAGAATTCAGATTGTGTGGATGCTGCATGCATGGTGAGCACCTCTTAGCTGCTATAGCCAGCGATGCACTACGATGCATTGATTTATGTCCAAAAACCACATCGTTCCGATGCAGAATGAGCAGGAATCTGTCTCAAAAATGGTTGCGACACTCTTATTTCTTAACCTATTTCTATCAAATATGGCTTAACTTGAACCTGAAATTCCCAACACATTGGTAGGTAAGATGTGTATTCTTCCTTGACAAAACTCTATAAATAGTTTGGTGTCAAATGAGGATTTAACAAATGTCCTCTTTATGTTGGGTAATATATGTAATTTGACATGCTGGTAAATGCCGCTCCTCTGCTAGGTGGACGTAGTTTGTTAAAAGCTTTAAAATATCTTATCCTATTTGACAACTGTTGCGTCCCGTCGTTCAACAAACCGAAGAGGCAGTCGATCTTTTGTCGTTTATTGAACTTTCAGAAATTCAGCTGCCTGCTCCCAATGAACATGAATGTTCATCACGACAACCAAGTTCAGAAAACGAATCCCGAAATCAAACCAGAACACGCCGACAGCGGCGCGTGACGCAACGCAGAGCAAACCATCCAAATAACTTCAAAGAATTTGCCACTGAAGGCTGAGCTCCCTCGCTCATGACATGATGAGATGTTCAAGCTGCTGTATATTTAGCCTCTAACGATTATGTACTGCAGTGCATCTGACAGCACAGCTTAAGCAGGAATCCACACACCCATTCACACGTTAGACGTACAAACGGTACAAGCGCATATGAAAAAACGGACCTTAGGTCTGTCGTGGCCTCGGGACGTTTCTCTGACAAATCCCTAAAACACGTCGAACAAACCTCTGTTTACTCCTTGGTCTAGCTATCCTTAGAGGCAAACTCTTATCATAAAACATCACGGAAAAGACAATACAGGCCTACATTAGATAAGCACAACGAGTTAGATTGAAATTGCCGCAGAAGGAGGCGTGGAGGGAACTCCTGATGAAAAGGCAGACAAAGTTATGTGATGGTAATCTCACTTTACATATCTTTGTGTTGCTGTAGGACTTGTGTAAACCTGTGGTGACAATGGGAGCTGTGGTGAGTGAGGCCAATTGACAAACCCTATATATTTGTGAGTGTATACTACACATGTCAGAGTGTAGCTAGAAGCTACAGAAAGTACATTATTCCTGTCGAGGCTGGCCTTTCGATATTTGCAGGCTAATCCTCCTTAGAAAAGAACCCGAGGAGCTTAATCTCACATCTTAGGGGTGGAGGAAAGGGAGCGAGATAAAGAAAGGGGAGGGGGAAAAAATTGAGAGAAGGGAAACGCAGTAGAAGAGACGGAGGTGAGACGGTTGTCGGTTACAGTAATTATATTAAAAGATGTTGACCAAAAACAGTTAAAAACTGAACATATAATGTTGTAACAGAGATATATATTGTGCAAGTCACTGATCAATGGCTTCACCAGGCAGTTGTCATCACATTGCGTTATGTCCAAGGCAGAGTTTCATAGTTAAAGCCTTACCGTCCTGCTTTAACCATGTAGAGGACAGTCAATGTGAAGTTGGGAAAATGTCTTTGCTGAAATCATTTGATCTTAAAGAGACATCTGACTTATGAACAGCTACAATCTTCAATAAATTCACATCTTGCCGTTTCTGGTGATATGATGTTGGCCTCACAACTTTACTTTGATACGACTTGCTGATATTTTCACTTGTGTTATAAACTAGCAAGGGTGAGAAACAAACAGGAAGTTGTCCTGTGAGACAACTACAAAGTGAAAGCTAAGCAGTCACTTTGAATAGGATAAGATAAGATAGACTTTTCTTTGAAAAGATCTTATCAATAAGCCTAAAAGCTACTGAAAGTATTTTAGACCAGATGAGTTTCCACAACTCATTTGGTTTAAGTAACAAATATTACAAATTTTTTGTAATTTTTGTATTACAAAAATTACATTTTGTAATACAAGAAAATTACATTTCAGTAGAGGAACTTTTGTATTTAATTACTCTCTTCAGTCCTACGTTGTCATTTCTTGTTTTCTCCCATCTTATCCTTTCATTTCCTGTCCTGCCCTCACTTCCTCTAGCCTAGATTGTTTTAGGCTACTCTAGGCGAGCCCGTCTTGTCATTTTTCTATAATATGCAAGCCGAGGTTTCCCACAGAAAACCTCCTAAGCCCTTTGGTACGGGTCCACAATGTTTTAGTGTTGAAGGTTATAAAAATTCTGTGATACAGGAGCAAGAATCATTATTTGTGAATAATAGCCTCATATGCTAACAGGCAGGTGCAACTGGTGCGCACCCCCTCCCACCCATTTATATCCGCCAACTATAAACCCAGCTGAATCCGTCTTTACTGTCACTGTTACTAGTGTATAAAAAAACCCTCTTTAAAATAAACAAATGACGCTCAGCCTGGTGGGGGTCATGTAAACCCTGGTGGCCCGCCAGGCTAAGAATACACAGGGGGAAACCCTGCGAGTCTCGACTTGCCTAAGCTAGAGTCTTTCATCCCGTCTCACTCTTTTATTCTGAGATGTGAATTTAGGTCGTGGGATTACAACTTGGCCACAGTTTTGTTGCAATAAGATGAAGACAGCAAACTAAACCAGTGTCAGACTCCTGAAAGCAAAATGTTTGGCGGACAGCTTGCTGCCCTGAGGTCTTTCTAGGAAACCTCATGACAAATTTGGCAAAGTCCTTTTCCGAGAGGTATTGAGATGACGAGGGGTTTTTTTCAGTCTAACATGTAAACTCTATCAAAATCTTTGGAGTTTTCTTCCAAACACACCATCATGCAACCTTCGCTGCGAGAGACAGCCAGACACAAATACACCCAAACACACTCAAAACACACGCAAGCACACAATCTACATAAATCTCTTAGTCCTTCGTGACTATAAGTAACAAGACGCTTGTTTTAAAAAGCCTGTGAGAAACCAAATACTTTGTTTAAACCCAAACTTCCTTTCCTTGCATGTGGGTAACAGGAAGAGTCAGAGTGAGGACTTTTGAAGGGGAAAATGATGGAAAAGAGGTTAATGCTGTGTAAGACGGCTGTGTATAGATAAAGCAACACTTTCCAGTCCTTGAATTAGCATATAACAATCTTCCAGATATTATAGTATTTAAGTTTTAAGTGC
The DNA here is from genome assembly GCA_903067055.1 of Poeciliopsis paucimaculata. Lineage (NCBI taxonomy): Eukaryota > Metazoa > Chordata > Actinopteri > Cyprinodontiformes > Poeciliidae > Poeciliopsis > Poeciliopsis paucimaculata. The sequence goes on from CAEGAD010019608.1 coordinate 102,287, forward strand.
AAGAAAATAGCAACACAGGTGGAAATCTGAACAAAGGAGGCAGTTCCCTTCTTGCTAGGCAGATCATTCACAGCAATCCAATTTTAAGCCAACATAATAATTAACTTTTGGGAAGTTACAACAGTTAATGCAAACCCAGGTTCAGAGCAATAGGTAACGAGGAGTTGAAATGCCAGCAGATGCAGCTAATCTATATCAGTAATGTCACAGCTTGAGCAGATTTCAACTCCAATTCCTTCATCGTTTATTCCCAACAGTTTGATTATGAACTGCAATGACAAACAAGCCAAATAAGCATTATAATAAAACTGATATAGCAACATTTACCCTACTGGAATTGAATCTGTGACAAATTTGAATGAATTTAATCTTCATGTTCGCATAACAGAGTTCTGTACAACTCGATCTCCTGATTCCTGCGGAAACATCCCGTCACGCTCAGGTGGGACGAAACATTCTTCAGCAGCAGAGGTAAATACTCCAAGAGGAATGTTTTGAGTTCAGACGTGCGGGCACGCCGGATCATCCATCCGTCACATCATAAACCGGCCATCAGTCAACACAAAAAGCTTTACGGCAACAGCTAATTCTTTCATTCCACCCATTTGTAATTTGTCTGTTCATGCCTCCCGACAGCAAGAGACGAAACACAACCGGGTTTATCAACCTTGATTTGTCGGTGCTTTCCAGCATTTTCTATTTTGTTTGCTTTATTATACGACGTAGTTATAGATGCGTTTTCTTTTAGAAGTGAAATGGGGCTTTCCAAAGACAGACAGTTACTTCACGGTTATACTGAGCAGCCAGTTATCAAATTAGCACCTTTCTAAACAACCACACAGACATAATGTATACCAGGGGTAGGCAACTCCAGGCCTCGAGGTCTCCTGCAACTTTTAGATGCATCTCTACTTCAACACACCTGAGTCAAATAGTGAGGTCATTAGCAGGACTCTGGAGAACCTGTCTGCACTTGGGAAGTGATTCATCTATTTGAAAACGCTGTGTTGGACCAGGGAGACACCTAAGAGTTGCAGGCCACCGGCCCTGGAGGACCAGGATCGCCCACCCCTGATGTATACGAACCAGGCCTGGGCTGGTGTGATAGACTTTAATGGTATGATCAAACTCAGCAAAACAGGTGTGGTTTTACATGAATTATTCGTTTCTTCAATTATGGGACAATAGTGATCGGCCAAAACTTAAATGTGAAGTCGATCGTATCCACAAATCTTAAACACATCAGCAAAAGACTGAAAATCGACCACTGACTTCTTGCGACTGATAAACCCAAACACCTGGTGATGTCTGCACATTTCCAGTTCATAGTCATCCCACCGTCAGCAACTTTTGTGCAATGTCAGATTTAAAAAAACAACAAAAAAAAAACAACATCAGTCAAAACCGGAATTGGCCGATCAGGCTTTTTTCTAGAAAACTGCAAAACAGCTGAAACACTGAGCTCCTTTAAATCCAGACTTCAAACACATCAGTTTAGAGTTGCTATTGAAACATTATGGATGAAACATTGATGCCACAAGACATGACTGTGTTTTCTGCCACTGTGTTTGTATGATGTAAAACACGTTTTCTGATGCAAACCTTCTTGCTGAAACGTGCTACGCAAATAAACTTTATTGATTGATTGCTTTTCAAAATCGGCCTCTGTTCATCTTAACAGAAGCAACAGAGATCTGATCTGGTTTCACCGCTACATGTGAACAACTGTGTTAAAGTATTTCTATTTGGATACCAACACAGTACTGGTCCTGTAAAGTAAAGAATAACGGGGGGTTTTTTCACATCTGTGTGTTGGAAATTTTAAAGATGGGAGTTTTTAGGTAGCTTTGGAGGAATTCTTCTCACAACAAAGAAGCTACAGATGCTTAAACACCTGACCTGGTTCCTTCTCCAAAACATACAAAGAGCAAAAGCTTACAGAGGCGACACGAAGTGACAGTTGCAGATAAAGACATGGGTGCTGATTGCATAAACACGATAAACACACGCTAAAGGAGGCAGACCTATTTTAGGAGAGGCGACGACTCCGTCGCTCTCGGATTAAAATAACCAAGTCGGAGTAACGGCTGGCTCCACGGGGAAGAGGAGACTCAGGTTCTCCACTTATCTGTCTGAGTCATTCAGAGACAAGCCGGGGTGGAAAATAATATGTGTCATAAATTAGTCTGAATTGTTTGGTGCTTCCTAGGAGATGAACTGTTGAGTCGGATAATTAAAAACAAAACAAAACAAACTCCTTTTTATCCTTCTAAAAAGAAGATTTGTTCCTCTATAAAGAGAAGATAGCACTAAAATATTACATTTAAGAGAATCAATGAACAAATCATCTGCATTTCAGGAACCAGATCAATTATAAGAGAATGACTTGTCTAGATTTATGCGGAAAAGGTGCCTGGAAGGTGTCGAATCAGAGAAGAGTCAAAGGTCAAGGGAGCTTTCATTACTTCCTGCTGTCTGCGGAGCAGCTGAGTCGGTTTGGCTCAAACGCGATGACAGACAGGGATCAGGATCGCAACAGACTACTGATAACTTATTTAACATATTCTGGGTTGTCAAGGTTTAATGAAAGTCCTAACAGCTAAACATGTCTTTATTTGAAAATGAAATAGGACTTAAAACAATCTGATTAGCCCTTAAAAGTGTAGATTTCAACCAAGAGTAATAAAGACTAATAATAAATCCTGTCTTAATATATCAAGAAACATGTTTGAATTTTATCCCAAATTAGCTTGAATTTTGTTCACCCTCTTCTCCTTCATCAAAAGCTTTATTGGCCTTCCCAGCTTTTTGCATGTGTCCACTAATGTTCCGATAATCTCTCTTTGGTGATGACCTCAAAGTCTTTAAGATTCAAATACCTCTTTGCAAATCCCCCTTTAGCTTCTTCACAAGACTCTGCATGATTACAGTTTGTAATAATCATACCCACTGTGCGCGCTCACTGCGCAAGACTCCACTGCTGAAGGAGCCACATGTTGTTTGGCCCATCAGGACAACTAATTTTTGCTGGACGATAAATTGTCCCAAATCTTCCTGCGATAAACGACAATATTGTTGATTTGAGACCATTCTCAAGTAATGCAAGATAATGCAAGAACACATTCTCAAAGGTCAATAAACTTTTAATTCTAATGAACATTTAACACTGGAATATCAAAATAAATAGACAAAGCAACAGAACTAACAAATAAAATGAATTCAAAAGTTTTTGTAAACAAAATTGTCCTTCAA